>JAVSBS010023975.1:0-10928 GCA_033124195.1 Coracias cyanogaster | reverse complement strand
TAACACGGGGGTTCCATGAGTGGAGAGGGGCTGCTCTGTCCTGGAGTGCCGTGAGGGGAGAGACCCTTCTCTGGGGACCTGTGGGGGGACAGGCCCCTCAGTGCCCTGCCTGCTGGTCCTTCCTCTACCCACTGCCTTCATGGGTGAGGAACATGACCCTGTTCCCTCTAACCGGGTGTTTTGATCCTTGTCCGGAGGAGGAGAAGAGACTCTCACCCTCTGTGTGTGCTGAGGAGGCTGAGATGTCCCTGCACTGTGTTCTTCCTCTAACCTTGCACCATGTGTTCTCCCTTCCCTGCTCTTCCCTGTCCATCAGAGATCTGGCATGGAAGGCGCACAAATACCTTTAATTACTTCCCAGACTACTGGGAGTGGGAGCATACTCAGTTTTCATGAGTGCTTGGATGTGCTGACTTGCTTCCTTCTAGTTCCCACACTGAAAAGAAGCACAGACACTCGTAACCCTACTGGGCTTGTTGACCTGCAGGCCTGGATGTGAGGGAAAGAGAGGAGACCTTCTTATTCTTGTTTTCTCCCGGATCCGTATGCGTGAAGAAATCAATACAGCTGTACTCCTTCTGACATCTGACAGCTGGTGGAAGAGGCTGTTGCAGACACACATCAGCTTTCCACAATGTGTTAAAATTGCAGACTTTGGTCCTAGAAGGTACTGATGCCTGGTTGGTTTGTTCTTGCAGGAAAAAACTGTACCAATTCCAGAAAAACTGAATGAATGGGCACCGCGGCCTCCCCCGGAGTTCGTTAGAGATGTGATGGGTAAAGATACTATTCTTCAGATAACCCTGGGGTCAGCTACAGTAAACTTAGAAAAGCGTTTAGCAGAAAAAGCCAGAGACAGTTTTCTGTTGTTGCTCATTTTGCTGCAGAAAAGAGATATGAATTGTGCTTCAGGAGTTGCCTTTTCCAGTTTTATTTGGTTCTCGGGTTCCACTTTTCTGCTTGTGATCGGAATGCAAAGTGAATGATGCCTGTGGCTCTCCAGCACAGGGACTGCATGCAATGAGATAAGCTGCTGCTCTGGTGATGACAAGGAAATGGTGATAGATAATCTGTCCTTTGCGCGGATCAGAGAGTGTTCTGGAAACTTGTAATGATGAAGTCCCTCTTCTAACTGCTTTGAGCCTGAATGCCAGGCCATGAGAAGCAGACACATGCAGCAGAGGCGATTGTACGTGGTCGGGGAGGGAGCTGGCAGCTGTGCGAGGGACCTGACCCAAGTATTCTGCTTTACCTTTTACTTTTACCTGCAGGGACTAAATGTAGTTGTATAAATTGTATCCATGTGGAAGCTGTGTCTTCCTTTGGGACCTTCATCCTTATTAATGATCCTTTCTAGAGGCTGACTTGTTCTTATTTCAGAATAATTCATCTTGGACTAAAGCTTTTATATGCTTCTGAATAAACTTTTCTGCTTACTGCAGTTCCCTCATGGCTTTTTCAGATAGCTTTGCTGTGTGCTTGGCTTGAACTGTCTTCTTTTTCTGGGAGGACCTGCAGGGATCCTGGTGGTATCAAGAGCACCCTTCTTACAGAGCCAGCTGCCATGTTTTAATTACATAGTGTCTTCTCTGAGGCGTGTGTGTGTGCTTTGCATTGAGAAATGGCTCAGGAGACAGAGGAATAGAAGGGAGAGCAATGTTGAAAGCTCCTGTGAGACTTCAACGTGCAGACTGATGGCAGGAAGAGAGCGTTTTAGGGATTTCAGTTAGGAAAAAACGGTCAAAACCTGTAGTATCTGTCTTGCATGGGGAAGTACAATATGATGGGCTTTGTCACCTTGTTGGTAACCTTTATTTTTTGTATGAGATGCTGAGAATCAGTCAAAAGCAGCCTCAGTAGGATGTTTTAGCTCTCCTCTGCCTGGAAGAGAATGGGGTGTACCTTTGATCTCTTCTTTTACTACCTCAGTGTCCAGCTGAGACTGGATTTTCTCTAGGGGTGTAACTGGCCAGGAGAAGCTGCGGTGACCCATTAAGTTTGTTTTTGCAACTCACTTTGGCTTTTGATTACAAGTGATTTGAGCTTACATAAAACGGTGACACACTCTGTGTGTGGTTAATAGGTTTTCCTCTTACAGTGCCCTTTTACGTGTCCTGTCCCTCAGCGTTTAGCTGTAGGCATTTGTGAGCACCTAGGATACGTTATTTTCTCGTAGACTAAGTTCTTTATTGCAGGTTCCAGTGCTGGAGCTGGGAGTGGGGAGTTCCATGTGTACCGGCACCTTCGTCGGCGAGAGTACCAGAGGCAGGATTTCATGGATGCCATGGCTGAGAAGGTCAGCAGGACTCTTTATCCTTTCTTTTCCCCTTCTCTGACTATTTGATATTCATTACAGATCTTTTTTTAAAGTCATGTACAAATAATTCAGTTCCAAAGCACCCCTTATGAGAGGAAAACTGTTGGAGTGTGTGATAACGTGGCGTCTTTGTCAGCATTGAAGCATTTGGTGCTCTGTGTCAGACATGCTCCATCCTCTCTGTTCGCTCTGGTCCTAGCACACAGTAAGACTGCACGTGAATGTCTGTGTTCTTAGGTTGGCTTGAAAATGCCTTAAAAACTAGAAATCCCTAATATTGCTGTCTTTCACAGACAGAATCAAACAAGTGCCTGTGCACAGAGTCTGAATCTCTGAAGTCTTGGTCAAGTAGAGCAACACCTCTTTCAGAGCGCATTGTTGTTGTACTCTCTCTTGACCAAGATAAGTCCTTTCATCCATATGTTAATGTTTGTGTCTCAAATTATTCTCTTGTTCTTACTGAAACATTCTTTAGGGCACAAGCCCAACCTCCCTCATCGGTTTTGGTGAGGATTCCTCCCTCTAAAGGCTTCAATGTTTGGCTGAGGCTGCAGGTTCCAAACGTTGTCTGTACAGAAGTCATCCCTAGGAACACGGCTTCTGTGTGGAAAAGCAGCCAGGCAAAATGTGGCAAAGCTCCCTTCTGTATTTTGCAAAAAGACTTCTCTCTAAAAGGACGTGACTTTTAAAAGAAGGTATTTTTGTGACCCAAAGTATGACATGTGATCAATTACAGCAAAGACTAGATGAGGAATTCCAGAAGAAACTGGAGAGGAATAAGATGATTGCAGAAGAACAAACAGCAAAACGCAGAAGGAAGCGGTAAGGGCAGATTGTTCCCAGGAAGCTTGATGTGGAAACCCTCATGCCCCGTGCCTCAGCTGCATGCTTTGGATAAACGCTTTCATTCTGTGTCTACATCTATCAGCTGAGCAGTCTGACTGTGGAAATTAATTTTGTTGCTGTCATTGTCTGGTTTTTAAAGGTAGCTGTAAGCGTGACAGGCTTTGCTGGCCTGGTTTATTTTCCATGCCATCGCTAGCAGGATAACTTTTGACTGCCTGAGCAGCTTTTGCTGACATTGTGGCGTTGACTGCAACGTGCCTTAGTGCATATTTGTTGAAAAAGGTCAGGAAAGGTTTGTGTGTACCTCTGGCTTAAATAAATACCTGGAGCAGCCAACACCCAGCAGCTTCAGTGCAAAAATGGGTGCTGCTTAACGGGTACGTGTATGGATTCCAAGGAGCATAGCGTGGGTGGCCTGATGCTGTCCCCTGTACATGGTCAGTGTGACTAGTCCAGTTCAGTCTGTGAATATAAAAAGGCCACTGATGGCTGCAGTGCTGTTAAAATCAGTGGCTGCTTCCACCTGCCTTGCTGAAATGTCTGGCAGTTCAAGGCCAGTAAGTTAGATGGAAAAATTATTAAATCTATCCTTCTCTTAAGTTTTAGACAGAGAGAAACAGTTACAAGATTGATGCTCTCAAGAAATAGTCTGAGCATCATAATGCAGTGATAGAAAAATTTAAATTCCACAGTTTGTGCCCACCATACCCTAGAGAATTATGCAATAATAGAATTGTTTGGCTTGGAAGAGACCTTTCAGATCATCAAGTCCAGCCATTAACCCAGCACTGCCAGGGCACCACTAAACCACGTCCCTCAGCACCACATCTCTGTGGCTTTGAAACCCCTCTAGGTTATCACGGCTTTGCTCTTTCAGAGAGTCTGACCCTGAGCAGCCTCTGTCTTGCTGCTTTGAGAATGAGGGTTTCACACCTCGTAGCTGAGAGTTGCTGCTGAAGGGCCTGTGCCGAGTGACTCAGTGGCCACAAAAGTGCACAACACAAACATTGTTGCCATCTCACTTCAATTTAGTGTGGTCCAACAGATGGCTGGCAAGTCAGATCTGGCCTGCTGCCTTTTCCCTGGCTGAGATGGAGAGCAACTGCTCAAACAGCAAACGCTGCTTCAACACTCCAACACCTCCTTGTCCCCTTCTGTACCCTAAAGGGTTGGGTACCAAGCAGCTTTGCCCTGCAGGAACCCCTTTCACTTCCCTCACCACCCTTTTTCTTCTGTCCTGGCCTGATGGGTACAGTACTTGGTGCTCTGTTTCAAGAGAATTCATTTATGGTGTTGAGAGAGGACCACAGATCCCCGGTTGCTCTGCCATTGGATTGCCCGGTTACCTTTGCTGGGCAAACAGAGCAGGTGTATGAACTGAAGTCCCCTCTTACTCCTGACGTTACTCCTTGGGCCCAGTGTATTAATGAAGTATGGCCGAAGGTGAAGGTCAAGGCATCCCACATTTTATTTTTTCGATTAAAATATATATTACTGGTGATGACTTAATTTTGTTTTTTTTTCCCCCAGTGTTCAGTTTCAGCAGTCTGGGTTTTGACACCGTTTTCTCTTTGTGTTTATTAGCCTAGGTAGCTAAAATGTAGGGGGAGTCTCATTCTTGTTCTTTCTGTGTGCTTGGAGATTCTTGCATATCATATTGTTCTGGTTGCAGTGGTGTTGTGAAAGACTGAAATCCATTAGACTAAAAACAACACGGAAAATTTTCTGTTTGTGTCCAAGTTTGCTCTCGCTGAATTTTCAGTTGAGGCCTAATTTAAATCGAGCTCCTCTTCTGAAGTCTGCTTATCCAAGATATCCATAATGTGTCCTTTATCAGTGTATGAATGTGCAGAAGCTTTACAATGTTGAATTTGCAAAAGAGTCTTTTTTTTCTTTGCTTTATAGCCAGAAGTTAAAAGAGAAGAAACTGCAAGCTAAGAAAAATAAACTTGAACAAAAGAAGCAGGAAAAAGGTCAGTGAAATTTATTTTCTTTTCTCGAGACTTGATTCTGTCCCTCAGTTGAAGCCTAGAAGGGTTTGTTCTACCCCCTGCCCCAAACATCCTCAATACGTGTATAGAAAAACCAAGGCTTACGCTTGTTATTTTAGTTAAGGTTTCAAAAGTTCTCTTTGAAAGCCATCTACGTTGAGATGTAATCTTACAAATAACTTGGCTGTTTGTGAATATGTTCCCTTTATTAGGGGAAAGTTTGGACAGCCAACATTGGAGTTCTAAATCTGCAGTTTATAACATCTCCTGCTCAAAACGGCAGTATTGTGAGAGGCTGTTCTTTTTTTTTTAAGTATATTTTGAATGGGAAAACAGGTGGTAAAAGCCGCACAGCTTGGACAGCAAGAAACCAAGTTACGATTTTGTGGGTAAGAAATGGAGCCCCCTTGGTGCCATCTGTTCCACATGACTTTTACTTCATGGAGAGAAATAAACGTGCAAAACCTGACTGCCTCTGTTCTCTGCAGCCTTGGAAGTTCATGCTCAGCAATGTCAGTGTGTTTGCTCAAACTTTTGCATACTCACTGCCTCCTTTCAGTGAGTATATTTTAGCTTAGTCTTTCAAATCATTGCCCTTTGGCTTAGCACTAACTCTGCGGTAGTTCTTAGTCTTAAAGCTACAGCCGTTGCTGCTAATTCTGGTAGAACGGTGGCTTGTCTGACAGTTCTACCTTAGTTCTGCTTTGCTTTTCAGAATTGGATCTGCTTCAGCTGAACCCTTGCCAGCCTCCCTTATAAACCTGGGAGGACAAATTAATCATTAGGTTAATTTTACTCGTGACAGCAAGTGAATGTAGCAGGGTTGATTTTTTTGTTGTTGGTGTTTTGTTTGGGTTTTTTTTAAAGCTACTCATTTATGAATTGTGACTGGGAGGAGAATTTAAGTATGAGTCAACACACTTTTGTTCACTTTGAGTGAACAAAACGGAAGAGCCGCTGCACTGGGGAGTGCCTGGGGGGGAGAGGAGCTGGGTCGGGGACTGGCGTTGTGGTGTGGGACTGCCCACGTACCTGCTGTTGGGCTGGAGTGGTTTGTTTGGAACACGTAAGCTGTCTTTTGGAAGCTTGATCTACTTGGATCCCAGCTCCCCTGTCTTTAGATCAGTTCTTAGCTCTTTACAGTTTGTGATTCTCTATTTAAAATAATAATTATAAAATCAGTGGAGATAGAAAGCCCTGATAACTATCTTCAGTCTACAGGCTTGTCTTTTTCTAGTTTTCTGTGCCCTGGGTTGAGATCTGAGAGTTTTTCCAAATTAATAGAAGTGTATTTGTTGGATGTGGCAGACAAACGTCTCTCTCCCTTGTTGGATGCATAAATAAAACCTCTGAGTTGCCATCTTTCACCTTTGTTGTAGTAAAACCAGTAAAGGCTGGCCCTAAATAAGGTGAGCTGTTGCAGCTGCATTATTGTGTAGACCCCTGATAAGAACTGGAAGTGCAGAACTTCACCACGCGGTGGCATCAGAGCAGGGACCCTAAATCCTGCAGGGAACTCATCAGAGCGTGAGCTGGGTGTGACGTGGCCTGAGAAACTGCAGAGCTGCTGGCAGCAGAAGAATGGCTGGTAGATTTGGGTCCCACTTTATGCCTACCTAATTTATATGATCTGTTATTTAATTTCTAGAAGATATTTTCTGGTCTTTCAGCAGGTTTCATGAGTCTGCTGTGACCCTCGTTAATCTTACAGGTATCTTCAGGGGTTCCCGTGCTTGCAGCTTGCCAGACAGTCTGTAACAATTCCTGGCACCTTGGGCAGTTTCGGTAAACTTGGAGAGGTGTAAAAATACACTGAGTCTTGCCCGTGGCTTCCCAGGGCCTGCATCACTGAACAGTACTCTGTGATACTGGAAAATTCACGCCGAGATGAGATTGGGAATGGGATAATCTGTCACGTTAGCATTTGAAACAATGTTCCGTAGGGGGTGGAGTTGTTTAATGATGGATTTGGCACAGTGGTAACGTTGGAGGTAAGGGAATATTTCTCCAAGGGGGAATTTGATATTCTGAGCTCTACATTACTCAGTAGAATTAATATAACCTGATACATGTTTCTTTATTATCTGGGACTGCTTTGTTGTGAGATATTTAACAAGGAAGACGCATGGGAAGATCTTCATCCGGACTAATTAGCAGGACCTAATATGTTTTAGGTTTGCTTAGCACCTGAGACTCTTCTGTAGGGAAATACTTACCAAGGGAGACCCGTGGGATTGTGTTATCGATTCATACCGCTTGTGTTTTTAGAACCGGATCAATCTCAAGAGCAAGCCAGCAGCGAGGACGAGGAAGAGGATAGCAAGGAGGAGGAGGAGAAGGAAGATGACGCTGAAGAGCCAAGTTTTGTGATGGGAAGAGGATGAGGCCTTTTGGGGACAGCTGGAAACGTCATTCATTGCTTTATATGCAGGAGCATGAAAGTCTTTCATCTCAGCCAAGCAGAACCCATTGGCCTACGTTCCGTCTGCTTAATGGTGAACGACCTTCACGTCACAGGCCCGAGAGATGTTGATAGAGAAATGCCAAATAAGAGATTTTTTTCTTAATTGCTTGTATAACTGCTGTGCAGTCTGCTCTGAGTTTGCTCTAAAGAGTCAGCCATAAGTCTCTGTGACCTTAGAGTTTTTTCTGATATGGCCCAGAGTAGTTTTCTGCCTGAAAGCTAAAAATCCATTACCATTTAAGGAAAATATTACTGTGAGGGCTATGTATTCTACTTACGTTGAGGCTGGCAGCAGTGGGATATGTGAATCTGAGGGAAGAGTTTAACCTGAAGTAGAAAAGTGGTGTGTAGCCAGACTCTCCTGCACTGTGAGTGTCCTGAATTTGGGGTTTTGTATGGGGTCATCTCTAACCCAAAGAAACCAGTTTATGTTGCTAGACAAGTTCTATAGATTTTTAAGCAGGATCCCTTTTTTATTGCTAAAGCTTCCCTATTACTTTTCTTCCGTGTTTTTTAAATGAATAAAGGGGATATGTTGGATTGTTCTGTCTTCTATTTTTTTTTTGAAGAGGATTTCAGTAAAAGAGAGATGTTTGCAGTGCTGCAGGAAGGGACAAAAAGACCAAGTGATGCTGTGCACGTGAAAATACAGAAAAAAGTGTTGGCTGCATTTCATTTACTTTTTGCTTTTGGGTTGGAACAACATCTTTTCCCAAAGATTGTCTGTAAAGTCTCCAGGTCTTGTGGCAGAAAGGCTTGGAATGGTTTTGCTTGTGTTCAGCTTCATGACGCTGCCTTTCTGCTTGAGCTCTCTGCTTTGCACTTCAGATTCCCTGGCAGGAATCGTGACATCCGTATAATATATTTACGTATTGGTGCTTGACTGAAAAGCATCCGCAGTGGTGGTTTTAGTTGTAACGTGGTTGTTGTCTTGTCCGTGTACCTTGAATTAGAAGTGCCTGCTATTTTTCAGACACGCTCATCCCAGGACCTCGGCATCCGGAATGCAGTGCTACTTCTTCTCGACCCTTTGTTAATGCCAAATTATTTAAAGCGAAAACAATAAAAAAGGGAGAATCTCTTTTTAGATTTAGCCTTTGTTGCACACTGCTGCTGGGAATCCTGCCTTTTGTCCCAGCTGGCTTTATGTAACGGCTTCTCCATGGTACTCCTGTGGTGGAGGGGAAGCAGATGTGGTGAAGTGCAAGTGACGTCTGTGTTGAGTTCCCCTGTACAGACCCAAAGACTTCAGAGCTGGATAACTTGTGGGATACGAGGTCCATGTCCCCACCACCCCACGGGGCGGGGATCTGCACGGAATTGCTTTCTGCTTCATCTCCATAGAGGCGGATGCTTCGGAGTCAGTTGTGACAGTGTTTCATTCGCAAGCGCTTAAGCTGCAGAATGTTCTGCAGTCGTTGGCGTTTTCCCAGTGGAGAGGGATGAGTTAGGAGAACTGCTTCACTCCTTCGGGCAAGATACGGTTGATACCGTGTCATGCTGATACAAACTGTGTCATAGGAAGAGCCATAAAAATGTTGTGATGTTGCTTTGCTTTTGTGGACGGAGAAGAAGCGAGAGTCTCGCAAATAAACAAAGACTGTTCTGCCTCTGAGCTCATCAGGCTTTTGAGCTGAATAAATAAGCGCTGGTTTGCACTGAGTAGAGCAGATGTTGCTGCATGAGGATGCGCTTCTCTCACTTGTGAGGAAGATGGACTTGAGTTTGTCTTGGTGAACTAAACCTCATCCTGCCTCTTTAAGGTGCCATCGTTACCTGTGCTGAATTACTCATACTCTTCATTTTCTAGGAAAGCCAAGTTTGTAGGTGAAATCCATAAAAAGCAAAGAGAAAGTGCTGCTGAAGGTGGTATCTGCCTGCTGGGGTGGCCGACTGTAGCAGTAGGAGCTGTATTTGGTAGGTGTTGCGATGAATTCTGAGACATACTATGCTGTGTTGTGGCTGTTTCCGTCAGCACGATGTCTTCCAGGATGCAAAGGCACTTCAGAGAGAGCGTTTGAAGGGATGTTTCTTCGTTAAGACAAGATGCAAGTACTCTGTGACCTCGAAACGGGGAAAACGTCATCCCTGGAGTAGAAAAAGGGAAGTGCTCCCACGTGTAGTAAACCGAGGAGCAACTCTACAACTGCTTCCCGTTCCAAATACGGCACCAAAAAAGCAGCGATGAGGTAAAGGCTTTAAACTGCCAAGGAGTTTGACCTGATGACCTCACATTCTTGCCGGGGGCTCTTTTCTAGAGGAGTCCCTCTCCTTCCTCTGATGGAGACTCATCTTCAGGGCCTGAAGTTTGTTGCTGTTCCATTTCTACACACGTTCACCCAAGCGTGGGACACGAGAGGCAGCAGCGCTCGTGCTGTACCCGATCAGAGCAGTCACAATCTCCGAGGTGAAAAGCACGCTCGGGATAACAAACCTCTTGTCAGTAAGTTTTTTTAGGAGTTGTTTTCCTTTTGTCTTTTCCCTCCTGCAGGCAGAAATTATTTCAGGAGGCTGGGAATACCCCGTGCTAAAGCCGAGCCGTTGTGCCGCCTTCAGTGTTTTATCTCCGTTTCAGGGAAGGAGCTCCCTCCTCTTCCTCACAAGCCTGTCCCCTTTCCAAGGGTTTATCCAGGGATTCCTGCCGAGGCAGGAGAGGAGGAAGGCAGGGAGAGCAGCCCGGCTGCCGCAGGGAGCCTGCCCTGTGCGGCAGCGCGGCGGAGGCAGGAGCCAGCAGCCAGCGCTGCCCCTTCGCTTCTGTAAGTGCTGATTTTTCGCTGTATAATTAATTTCTAGCTGTAATAAAAGCACACTGACACCCCCTCGCACCGCTCGCGTCTGTGGGGAAAGGTGGAGAGGGGCAAGGTCCAGCCGGGGTAACGCTTTTACCGGGGGGGGGAAGGGAGCGAGCTGCACAGCGGGGTTTTTCTCCCGCGGCCGCACGCTGACAGCGGGAGCTCCGGGGGCTGCGGCCCCCCCGGGATCCCAGCCCGCTGCGGAACGGCGCCGGGCACCGCGCGGGCTGTCCTTCCGCCGGAGCCCTTGGGGTCGCGCCCCCGCTCAGTCGGCGCCCCGCCCGGCTCCGTGCCGCCCGCCCCGGTTCGGCCCCGCGCTCTGGCCCCGCCTCCCGGGGGCGGGGCTCGGCCTGGGGCGCGGCCCAATGAGGCGGCGGTCACGTGACCGGGGCGGGGCCGCCGCCCGCGCCCCCATTTCCTGCGGGTCACGTGGCGGGCGCGCGGCGTTGCCGTGGCAGCGGCGGAGGCGGCTCCGGCCAACGGCGGCCGCTCCCGGGGCGCCGCGCCCGGCCCGGCCC
>JAVSBS010023971.1:44366-58973 GCA_033124195.1 Coracias cyanogaster | reverse complement strand
TTGAGGATATGGTGTAGTGGTTAGAGAGATGCTAGGACAGAGGTTGGACTTGATGACCCTGGAGGTCCTTTCCAACCGTAATGATTCTGTGATTCTGTGAAGCCCTAGAGATCAATTCATATGGTCTGCTTGGCAGAATTACCCAGCTTCAGAAGGTGTCTAAAGCCAATCAGCACTTCTACAAGTGGCCAGATACATGCTTCTACATCCTAAAAACCACACTGGTCTGGAAAGACATATAAGATGGTGGAATTGCCTAGAGAAACCTGATGAGTTGATCACTGTGATGTTTGCATAAGGGCCTAAAGATTAGGTATTAGGTAAAAGAAGACACAGAAATTAGACTAACATCTCCTTGTGCAGCTCTGTGCAATTGGAGACAAACCAACATTTTGTCTTCTGGAAATTGAGAGTTCTTGTGCTTAAAACATCTATAATGTTAGTGTTCTCAGCATCTGAGACCAGTGGGTAGTCCAAAACTTACTTCTAGACTTAGTTTGCTGAGAAGCCACTGCCATTCGAAATAATAATCATAGAATAATCCCTGGAAATGTTGGGTCTGCCTGTACACAACGTGTTCTTATGAAAAAGTTGGTAAAAAAGAGCTCATGTACCAGTCTGAAGTAGCCTGCATACTTCCAATGGCATGGCAGCCGTAGGCAGGGACATCCCAGTGTAGAAGAGTAAGTCCATACTTTATGTTTACCCAAAGTACTTAGAATTAAATAGAAATGCACTGCTCACAAAGCAAGATAGCAAGTACTGGTGGTGAAGCGTTTGGGTAGGTGTCAATCAAAAGAGACACTGCACAGACACAATGTGATTCCAGCAGTCTGACAGCAGGTAGGCTTATTTCTTTTGGAAAGGCCAGTGGTCTCAGAAGTCCTCCACCCATAGGGGACCTCCAGTTATGACTTTGGGTCATTTGGACAGACAAATCACTTTGAAGACTATTTTCTTTTTATATATAAATTCAATTAATTTTTAATTTCAGACAACAAAGCCATGTTGTAAAATGCAGAAGCTCTCTAAGGAAATGGAGCTAGTTGAACCCCAGGAAGCTGTGCCTGAGGTAAACTGAGGTAAACCATACGCTAAAGGAACACCAGGAAAGCTTTTCTTTCCCTTTCTCATGGCCAAGCCTACAAGATTCATCAAACAGCTCCATTAATCCTGAGCTGGGGCAATAAAACAGTTACTTTTCTAAGAGAAGAAAAATACTTTTGAGAAGTTAAGCAGCTGGCCTCTAAGAGGACAGCATCAAAACCAATGCATTCCCACAGTCTTTTCTGCCAGCAGCAGAGCATTACCACTCTCCCCACTTCAAGGGGCAAGGCACAGAAACACATACTGCGTGGCCAATCCACAGTCACACAGGATACACACAGCAGAGCTGGAAGCTGAATCCGTGTCTCGTACGCACAGGAGGTAACCCCAGCCCTGCCATCAGAGGCACTATGGAAGAAAACATCATCGCTGTTTTCTTAATCAGTCATACAAGGCAAAATTAATACTATATAGTCTTCTTCTTAGCACAAGTCATTAGACAACTGCTGAGGGAAGTAATTGTGAACAAGTCACAGTATTGGTTAAAAAAACCTGCATCAAATTTCTAGGTACTATTCAGAAAATCTGCTTTACTGAAAACCAGTATAACATTGAATTAACTAATTTATGATTTACGTGCATTAACTTACCAAAGAAAGGGTTCAATATAGGTAACAAAAACCTTCAAAACTGAGGGAAACATCCTTTGCTACATCAAAATCAGAAACAAACAGAACATATCATTATTACTCTTGTACCAAGCTAAACGAAACTAAAACCTTCCCTGTGGACAGATAGATACAATATGCATTAGCTAGTTCTTACCGGTTTTAATGACATTAAAAGCCTTAAACAACGAAATTATTTTTAATGAAATTAAAGCCTTGAAACAGTACAGAAGAGCAATGTAAAAGATGTTTGCCTTCAGTTCATTCAAATCAAGTTATCCCCGACACTGGATGTGGAGCAGCTCAGCCAGAAATAACTGAGATTGCTTCAACTGAGCCTGTGTAAAGCAGGCTCAAGTGAACTATGACTTTATTACAGTTTGCTGCATGAGTTTATGCTCACAAAAAAATTATAAGTATCAAGCCGGAAATGGCATTTCTCACACTGAAAAAAGGCCTCTTGAACAAAATTGACTTCAGTAGAACTTCTCAGGATAAAGTACAAAAAGAATGTTTCAAGCAACAACTACAAAAGAAAAAAGAGCTCCCTCCAAACAAAACTTCTACCAAAATCCAGGTTACCACAGGCATGCCCTTTGTGTTACTGCCCTCAATTAGAGCATCTGGGAAAATAAATGGCAATCTCGTTTTATCTGCTTATAAAACTATGAGGCCTAGATCATGACTTTGCAACAAAAATGGGCTTCAAATGTTATAGCCTATACTTTCCCTAAACCCATTTAAAGAGAAAACAATATCTGCAATAAGATCTGTATAAAAAAAAAAAACAAAAAAAACAAACCCTCAAAAGCCCCAAAATCCCCCAAACCTCAACCTAAAACAAAGACCTGTGCACAAGGTGCCACCTGAGGAGGCGGATCCAGAGCACTTCTTTGTACTCAGACCATTACTAGGGCTAGGACCCGGAGTGAGGTGTTACCAGCCTCAATCCAGCCTTGATTTATTAACATACCTAAGCATCCGCCCAGAAGGGTATGGCCCCTGCAAGAGAATGATAGAATCATTAGGGTTGAAAAAGACCTTTAAGATCATAAAGTCCAACCATCAACCCAACGCTACCACGACCACTAAATCACGTCCTGAAGTGTCACGTCTAGATGTTTTTACAACACCTCCAGTAATGGTGACTCCACCACTTCCCTGGACAGCCTGTTCCAGTGCTTGACCACTCTTTCAGTAAAGAAGTTTTTCCTGATATCCAATCTAAACTTCTCCTGGTGCAACCTGAGCCTGTTTCCTTTTGTCCTATTGCTAGTTACTTGTGAGAAGAGACCAACAACCACCTCTCTACAACTTCCTTTCAGGTAGTTGTAGAGAGCAATAAGCTCTCCCCTCAGCCTTCTACTCTCCAGACTAAAGAGTCCTAATTTCCTCAGCCTCTCCTCATATGACATTTTCTCCAGACCCCTCACCAGGTACACCCACAGCTCCCATAGACATACACCTGCAGCTGGCTGGGGTGCTGGCAACTGCACTTGGGTACTGATGCACAGCAGTAAGGAACCGAATTTGAGTTGTCTGATGTGTTGGAGAAGCTGCCCCTCTATGAACATGGGGAAAACCTGGTACCTGGCAATACTTTAACTGAAACTTCTATAGTTCATGGAACACAATCATTCAGTCATAGGCCTCAGAGAAAACACAGCTATTCCTTTTTATACAAGGTACAGACATCTTTCATCTTCCCAGGGGTTGCTGTGGAAGCTGGGAAACTCAGCACTTTGCGGAGCTGTGCTGACTGATCTAGGATGATCCGCTGACAAAAGCAATGCTGGGCAGCAGCCCATAACAGGGAAAACAGATTGGATTAGATGTCCTTTTTTGCACTGCTCTTTTCTCACTGTTTTTGTAAGTCATCTGAAGATATCTGAATTTGTCATACACATGTAGCTCTGTCTAAAATGATGCAGATCCACATAACTCAAGTAAAACACTTACTGAGAACTACCTAATGTTAATATGGATGTATGACAATTCTTAAATTACTTTACAGGAATATCTATGAGAAGACAATAACAGTGATGCCAAGCCATTCAATGTTTCATGTGCATTCTTGAAACATCTGAATTATACTACTTAAAGAGGTTACAATGTAAAGTAAAAAATTATATTAGACTGGAATGTACAGTTTTATTTATTTATAGAAGCCAATTTTATTTTACTGGAAAATATGGAGTAAATCAGCTCTAACACTGGTGCAATTTCTTATTTCCAGCACTAAACCATCCTTGCAATCATGAAAACTCAGTGAAGAGTACTAATAGAAAAAATATCTTTGGTGTTCATGTGCTCAATTGTCCTTTCAGTAAGAAAAAACATTTTTTCTTTCACATCTTCCACAGACTTCAATGCGTCTTTTCCAATCTATTACTTGTTTTGAAAGTTCAGACTGTGTACGTTGAGAAAAGTACTGTAGATACAAGTCCAGGCAAACCAGAGAATGAACAGCAAAATGTGGTGCCAAAACACAGAGGTTACTTTATCGCATAAATGTAATGACAAGGCATTTAGAACAAGGCTGAATATCATCAAAATAAATCGCAAAGACTTAGCAGTCCATTTATTTTCCCTTTCTTCCTATCAGAAATAATTAGTGTTTAGAGATTCCTACCTGAAGACGTATCATATCTAGCAAAGATCAACAGAAATAATCACATCCTTCAAAACCGATAAGAAATGAAACTGTACAAATTAAACTTTCCCCATTTTGTCTGTCAATCATATAAGATACAGCAAACAATTGTCTGATTAAAAAAGCAGAAGCAGTGTATTTTTCCCCCCAAAGAGAGAGTAGAAAAAAACTCCACAGCAGATTCCGTGTAAAATACAGACATTAGACACCAGAAGAATATAAAAGATGCTGTGGCTGAGTTCCAGGTTCACTGTAACACTCCTTCTTTTACTGCAGTTTATATCATTATTAAAGCAGAAACTCAGCACAAAGCCCTTTTCATAATTCCCTATCTTCAGGCAAAATATGAAATTATTTTTCCTCAAATAAAGCCTCTACACCACATTTCATTTCTATTAACTGGGGCACCAAAACCTGAAATAAAAACAACTGAATAAATTATAGATACCATGCTATTTTTAATATTCAGATCATCTTTTACCTGGTAAAAAGAAGAACCAATAAGGAGTAAGACACTGGTGGCAGGTTTATATATATATATATATATTTTTTTTTTTTGTCTAAACTTCAAAACTCCCCCAAATAATACAGAATTAATTTAGTGAGTTTAGTCTCACTTTATTTGTGGGATCCAGGTGAAGATACTTACTTGTACATTTTCAGGTGCACCCAAGCAGTGTTAGGGGTTTGGCACACTGCGACTCCACACAGCCCTTCCTAGGATATTCCTTTTACTCTCACTCATGTGGTCAGTATTTCCAGTAAATTTAATATGAAATGTCAAGGCTTGAATTTAAGATTCCCTAACCAATTTCTTTTTTCCCCCAACACAAGCATTTAGTCTCTATTGAGGAAAAAGGGTTATCTGAAGCGGTTTATCATGATGTCAGTAGGCTATTAAGGGAAAAAAAATCTGAAATGAATTTGTAAAGCAGAACTAGATAGGAGGCTTAATTTAGGGATTTCCTTGTTCTTTATGTCTTACTGTATGTTAATATTTAAAGGAGATACCTTCTTTCCCATGAAGAAAAAAAAAAGAGCATAACTTTAAGAAAAAGCAGTCCTCAGCAGAGAGGAAAATCAAAAACTGTCACTGAAGTGAACATGAGCTATTGAAGGAGAAAAAGGGATAGAGACATTTTTTAATGAATAAAAAAGCATGCATTTAAATTTAAAGTGTAATTATACAGAAGGCTGGCTGGCAATCTAATATAGGTAAGATGTCAAATAAGCATTGCACAATGGCAAAGCGTTTTGGTTTAGCCAAGCTGATGGATGAAAAAAAGACAGTATGTCCCAACTCTTAACATCACCAGAAATGAAGATATATCTGAATTCCCAATACCATTACCATTAAGAACAAAGTTAGATTCTGGTCCTTCCAAAGGCTATTCTAATCACCCCGCTATGCTTATTTCCTAGCTAAAGATTTGGTATTCTGTTACAGCACTGCCTATATTGTCCAGAACTCCTACATTAATATTGCTAAATCTTTCTGTGCCTTGAAGCAATAAAGAAACTCAAGTAAATGCATTTTAAATGCTACTAAAAAATTGTCAGAGTTTTTTTTTTTTTTTTTTTTAAAAAAAGAATAAAATTTCAAGCATATACACATTAACTCTACCTCACTTAGATTCTTTGGTGCCCAGCTAAGTAAGCAGCCTCGTGGTCCACCTCCCTCTGCTAGTCATATTGCCCTTCTGCAGGAGAACATGGTGCAAGTCCAGATGCTGATTCAGATCACCTAAGTCCTGTCTGTGCTCCAGTAGTGATGTTCTGCGCTGAATACAAACAGGGTCAGAGTTGTGAAACTTCTGAACACCTACACCAGGGGCATGACATAGCTACTGCAAAAGAGCACACTTTCTACACTGTAGAAAACCTATTGGTATGTTTTAGTCAGAGAACATGATACCTGTAACCAAGAATGTCCTCGTTTGGAGGAGGACCATTAGGATTCAATAGCTAGTGCAGAACCATCAGTCTTACAAGGGCTAATCCCATCACTACTACTACAAGAGGGCTCCACATTGTCCTTTGACTGGTGGGTCTGTATGGGAAACCAAGGAGTGAATGGTCCAAGCCCTGAAACCATACACACACAAATGCAGAGGTTATGAAGTTTCCTCAGGGGAGGGGGAAATTTTTAGCCATCAGGCCAGTATTTGATCAGCATGTTTTCTTTTATAGCATTGCTGGTTAGTCCATAATTTTTATATATATATACATACGAGAGTCCATCATATAAATGCTATGGGTTTAACATAAAATTGAAATAATGAGAATCATACATCAACTGATGGTACAATGCTGGGTAATGATTGACTGAAAAGTCAAAATAATGGACTTAATAAATGATCATGTTAGGGTAGAAAAAAAAGCCTTATTTTTAAAACATAAAGGATCATGTGTATGCCCTCATAGAAAATAACAGAAACTTCAGTTTGTTGTCTGGCATCTGGAACTGTTCTTCCTTACATACTATGTGGAACTAATGGTTTTCCAAAAATAAATAGTCACTGTGACCTTGAGTAACAAACATGTGGCTTTTGAGGGTGGGAAAAGTCATTAGCTTTTCAGCATTCTATCTAATTCCATAATGACCTGCTAGTGCCTTTCAAAGGATAAATATAACATAAAAATCAATACTGAGTTACAGAAATTTTTGGTACCTTTCCCATTATTGATTAAACTCTTTTTAGACTTTAAGGCAATGAAACATTTATTACTTTTTCAAACTCTTTTTTTACCTGAAAAATTCTTACTAAGGTTTTGCTGCCCTGTCCTTACATTAAACCGATTTCACTTTGCTCCAGGCACTCTATATTTCAAAGAGTCTGTGATGTGAGATACATAGCAAGATTTTCCCTACTTAAAATAGTTCTATCTATTTTACTAAGTCTCCTAAAAGGACAATCCTTTCAAAGACTGCTGTACTGGATCTGCACATTTGTTATTCTCATGAATCAAGGAACCCAGAACTCCTGCCCCTGCTGGGCAGGGGGACTAGTATGCAAATTGTTCAAAGCTGATTTCTTATTCTGGAAACACACACCTCTTTCTTTCTTGTTAAAGCTGATAATAACATTAAAATACAGTTAAACATCTTTTCTGAATGGAGATACTTCTCTGGATCAGAGCTATTACATCTGACAATTTGTCCTGGGTATTCTCTTTTTTGTATTTGCCTGTCCTGAAAGGACAAAGAAGAAGTGCACCATTAGTGGAAACTAAAATCCCTTCCTTTCTTTCAACTAAAAAATGGGAAAAGCAGAAGACGAAATACCACAAATGTAATGACTGGACATCTTTTTATCTACAGATATTTATTCATCTTAAATCATGCTTCAATCAAAATAGCGATAAACTATTCCTTCATTGTTTTATTTATGAGGCTCTTAAGCTATCAAATGGCAACATGCATCAATAATTTGGTTTAGCTGCAAAATCAAGGTGCCATGTATTCACAACCCATAAAGACTTATATATGCTGCTCTGAATTTTATGCTTCACCTTTTAAATACTTATATAAAAATAAGCTTAAGTAAACAAACAACCAGTTAGAGCACAGGTTATGTTTTGCACTTCACATATTCATTTTTTGGTTTTATATGAAACTGTATCAAACACCTGTACCCTTTCCAAATGAGAGAACTGCATGTACCAATATCTCGGCATACCCAGCTATATGCTTCATGCAATTTCAAACTGAGATGCGTGAGCAGATACCAGGAAATTGATGCATTTGCTTCTAGCTCCAGCTTCATTCCACAGAAAAGATGCAGCCAGGTTTCAGAGCTGGGTAAAAGGAGCATACAAATTATCTGGAAAGCATCAACATATCTTAGCCAGTTTAAAGGTAATAGCTTTCCTTTTCTTAAAATCAAACTACAGATTCTTCCTCATTGCATTTACTAAGTCCATAGTAAGCACCAAAATAAATTCTGCTCTAAGATGGGTTGAAAATTTTTCCTGTGGAAGTGAGTATAAGAGCAAAGTATTGCCTGATATGAACAGAATTTGTAGCAATTGTTTGAGGTTTGTGCTTGAGGAGGAGAGTAAATAATGCACGCGCTGCTGTTGTGAGACATCTGTGTCAGGGAGAAACAACAACTGGAACAAGGGACTGACTGCTTCCTCTTCATTTCATAGTCATCAATGGTCATTTTCTTCCCAGCAGCAGCCCTCAACTTTGCTCATAAAGCAAATGGTGAAACAGGGCATGAGCACACCAGTGACACTCCCCCCAACCTCTCTCCTCAGCCTAATGAAATCTGTAGGATGCCTGCGAGAATGTTTCTGGGCGGTGGGGAATGCTGCCACAGTCAGCTGTGGGCAGCAGCTCCCCAGGTCTCTAGCAGCCCAGGTGTGACCACTGCATTGGGCAAGCCACACAGCAAGTCTTGTGTCAACAGCCACTGCACAGGATTTTCTAGCAACAGCTTCTCTTGAGCTACTAGAAAACCCCAGTGGACAGTCAAGTCACTTTTATTCCCACTATTTGCACTTAATCGTCTATTATTTAATTATGGGGCACTGGCTAACAGCTCCTTCTACTGATAAAAATAAGAAGAAAACATCCTGTCTTCTCTTGATCCTAATTCATAGTCTTGGTAACTGCTGGAGTAAACTGTCTCTTCAGATGTAGTCATGGTTGAGACTACACGTAGGCATGTGACCACATCCCTAAACCTTCTTCACTTATTCCTGCTCTCTCTGATGAAGTTTAAGTGTTTGAAAATGTTATTAATGTGCAAACAAGAATTGATCAGACCTCAAAGACATGTAGAGACTTGATCAGCAGCCCACTATGTAATCTTTATCCTGAAGGAGCTATGTAAACATCACTTGGCTGATTTTAAATGACTAATCATGGCTTGGAATAGCAATTGTTTCTTACTAGCAATTAAGTTCTGGGTTTTTAACAGCCTTTGGGGTATTTTACATAAGCACTGCTCATTAGACCCATCAGGAACAGCAGAAATAGAATGAAGGATATTTTGAAACTAAAATGATGGTGTAAGGAAACAAGCTCTCTGGTTCAAAACTTAACATGGAGCTGATGGGTCATCACAGTTAATATGAATAGATCTGTGATACAAAATAAATTACAGAATTCCCACCATGCAGTCTGGAAAACACAATAATTACAAGGAATTTACATATTCATCCACTTACTCACATTTCGATTTTAGAATCGCCTGTGAAATTCTTGTATTCTAATAATGAACTACCTTATTCACTCTTCTGGCCCCCATCAGAAAAAGATATCAAACTACACTTAAGACAATCTTTCATCATGTTACAGATTAAATCCTAAAAAGCAGAAAACATAGTTTAATTAAAAACAGGGAGTCAGGAAAATAAAAATCAGCTATTTGATGTATTAAAAGTGTATGAAGAACTGTAGAGCAAGTTTCTTTTTTGACAATTCACAAGAGGAGGTAATGGAAAAATAATTAACTTCAAGTAGAATAATCCTGACATATTCACACTACTCTACATCACAGAGATGTAGAGCTCTATCTAAGAGCTGCCTTCCAAAGTCCAATTAGAGGACAGAAACATGCTTCCAAGTCCAACTCCTCCAATATTGCATGATTTGAAAACAGAATTATTTTTATCTTCTTGAGCTTGAAAAAAGGTGAGAACTAGAAGTTTTAAAATATGTATATATATAACCACACCTGCAAGCAATAATTTTAATCCAGAATTCTAAATACTGTGAAACTGTATTAAAATAATTAAAATCAACAAGAGCAATCCCATTGGGTAGAGAAGTGATGCCTAGGGGTGGAGAAAGTGAAAAAGCAAAGAATCAATGACCAGAAAGCCATCCGTAGTCCCCTGGAGGAAGGGAATAAATCCTGTATACTCCCTCTGCCCCTTGGGGTATACAGCTACCGCCATTTGGTAAATACACCATCCCTGGGGCAGTGATGAGACATCATGACATTCCTTAACATTACCATAAAAGGCTAATAACAACAGGGAGGCTGGTGGCAGTGAAAAGCATCCACTCCCAACCCACTGAGATGAGTAACTTTCTAATGAAGAGCTTTAAAGGTCCACCCTGGAATCACGGCTGAATCATTGAAACCCGTTTTGGGTATAGCTGTAAATAATTAAATGCCACTGGCTGTAACTCATTTATTGACCATCTAGGAGTGCCATCAGGGCTTTTCCTAGTTCATTAATTAAGAGCAGTGAAGGCTCATGTTGCCAAATGCCTGAGCAGTAATCAGAAAAGTATGTGCATTCGGTGAAGGAGTACAGCAGAGCAGCAAAGTTCATCTTTTATATAATACTGGATACAGTAATATCCACAACATACTGGATTCTAACTACATGAGGGGAAAAAAAAAGAAGCAAACTGACAGTTCTGTACGAGTGAGTTATGTGACCTTTTCCAGATGTATCTTCAGTAATGGCACTTTAGCTCTGACTAGAGCTAATCCTGCAAAACCTGATATTCATGTATTGGACTGCCCAAAATAAATCCCTCTTTGCCTGGCAACATCTCTTTGCTGGGAAGAGCAAGAAACAGCAGCTGTTGCAAAAGGTAAAGCCTTATTTTTTTCTTATTTCTCAGAAAACGTAGAAGTTTCTTTATCTGCAAAGGCAAACACAGAAAAGCAGTTGGGAGAAGGGCTAGACCACGTGAAAACCACTTCTGTTTGTCATTCCTCCTGCCAATGGAGCATAGGAAGGAAGACAAACAGATTTGGGATAAGAGGTAGAAAAAAAAAACCTTGAATTTGCCCCTTGGGTTTTTTTTACCATTCTTGAAATTGGATTAAAAAGCTACCTGCAAGGAAGAACAGGGTCTGGGCCCGAGGGAAGGTCACAGAGTGCTTTGGTAGCCTGGAGCTCCTGAGCTTGGCCATCCCCATGGACCCTGCTGCAGCTGGATGGAGATGGCTGCCCATCACACTCAGCCTCTCCCACCTGTACCTGCCTGAGAGGGATGGATGGTAGATTACTCCAACGCTCTTGAGGCTGTCTATCTTGAAGAAGACTGAGAGGGGATCTTATAAATGTTTATAAATATATAAAGAGCAGGTTTCAAGAGGATGGGGTCAGTGGTGCCCTGTGGTAGGACAAGGGGCAGTGGGCATAAGCTAGAACATAGGAAGTTCCACCTAAACATAAGGAGCAACTTCTTTACTGTGAGGGTGATGGAGCACTGTAACAGGCTGTCCAGAGAAGTGGTGGAGTCCATCTCTGGAGACATTCAAAACCCACCAGGATGCCATCCTTCACAACCTGCTCTAGGTGAACCTCCTCTGGCAGAGAGGTTGAACTAGATGATCTCCAGAGATCTCTTCCAACCCCTATCATTCTGTGATTCTGTGAACACAGAGCTACCTGCATTAATTTAGACTCTTTGCCTAGGAATAAATGATGTCAATCTTGAATGAAGTGTGCATTAAGTAGGAAGCATTAAAGAGAGGTTGTTAAACTCAGTGTGCTAAAGAGGTGCTGCTTATTCCCTTTCCCTCTCCTGTATGTAAAGAAAGCAGGCGCAACACTATAGCTGCAACCCCATGAGCACAGGAGTCATCTTCACTAGGGTGGGCAACAGTCAGGACATCGTTATTCCCTGCTTGCCATCTCCTGTCTTCCCTGGAAGACAGACCAGCAGGGTTTTAAGCCTAAAAAATATGTATGGCAAGCCCTTGGGTAGATGGCAACATGTGTGCTTCCTGGAGCAGTGTCAGACAACCTCTGTCACATTAAGCCAGGGAACACCACTGATGGCTAAACCTGCAAAGAGTTATCAATAGTATGTAGTCTGAGTCAAAGTCAGCATGCACGTACAGAAAATTAAGTATTTTCTGAAGTTTTAGTACGCTTGGCCACGACCATCCTCTCATAGCTTACCCTAAAAAAATCAGATTAATTTGCAAATTATGCAGTTTTGACAGTCTTGATGTCACGGAGTTAGGCAGGCACACAGAGTGCCTCTTTCCACTGCTGTGGCTTTTGGGGCTGATCAAAGGGAGAACAGGAACGCTCCAGAGATGAATGAATAGAGGGCTGCAGCTGTGGCTGTGGAGCCAAGTAAAGTGTATGGAAATAGAAGGGAACACAATAAAAGATGAAAATCCTTTTGATATAAAAGTTGCAGCTCCACTAGTGGAGGAGCCAGAATAAAGGGGACTCGAGCACACAAGATAAAGGAGGGCTTCTCTCATTCTCTTGTTCTTGCACAGGTAATTCATACAATGGAAGGAAATGTAATCCAAAGGAAAAGAAATTTTGTTGAGTGTTACCCACCAGTGCCTTGCTTGACAAAATATAGAAGGAAACCTCATAAAATCCAGCTTCATTTTGCCAGAAAACTGTAATTTGGAGTCAGTTAAGTGATAACAGGGAAAATGAAGCTATGGCTCTGAAAAAGGTGCAGAAGGGAGGGGGAGGGAAGGGAAAGTGGAAGTGATGAAAGCATCACCTCCACTTTCAAGCTCTTAATTACATCTGGTGGTTTTCACCACTGAGAATGTTACTTTCCTCCCTGTGAAAGTTAAGGGAATGCATTCTATTAAACAGGAAAGAGTTTGAAGTAACTAATACCTACTCT
Source organism: Coracias cyanogaster (assembly GCA_033124195.1). Taxonomy (NCBI): domain Eukaryota; kingdom Metazoa; phylum Chordata; class Aves; order Coraciiformes; family Coraciidae; genus Coracias; species Coracias cyanogaster. The sequence continues at coordinate 46,021 of JAVSBS010023971.1, read as the reverse complement.
TGTACAGAGAGGTTTTGGCATGGTGTGTTTATACTTTTCCTTCCTCCTCCATCATCAAAGCAGCAGAGAAAGCCATGTCGAGTAGCGTTAGACAATTAATGTAATTTACACATTGACATTTTCCATTAAAACCCTTTTGCCAAGATTTAATAATGAAACATGGTGATCTCCTTTTACATACTGAAATACATTTTAATTAAAACTTTTGTAGTGTTTTAGCTCAACTTCCTTTACACAATTTACTTGATAGGTTTGATTAACGTGCAATTACAGTGCTCTGGATTTTTAAATTGGTTTTATTTTTGTCAAGAACCCTAGCAGGCTTCTAAATGTTGCCTGGGCAAAGCTGACATGAAGGGAATGGCTGAGTGGGAGCTGCCCTTGGCTGCTATACTGGTTAAAGGCTCCGTCTTTGATCCAACTATGAATATCTGTCTATGTCCTGTTGTTTGAGAGTGATGGCCCTGAGCAGAAGCATTGCAGACTCCTGGAGTGATCCTGGGTGAATCCGGAGTGATCCTTTTGGGAGCATGGTGCCTCACTATCTTTGAAGGTCCATAATTCATCCCCAAAGTCCCTGAAGTCCCCCCAAAAGTAATACTTTTGGTGGGGGAAGTGGCGGTGAGTTCATACCCTGCCTGCTAGCTGCTTCCCACAAGGACAAATTTCAGCTGATGCAAAGAAAGAGGGGCCCTCGTAGCCAAGCTGTCATCTCTGCTGGGGCGCTGAAACCATGTGGCTTCAGTGTGTTTGGTGTTGAGAGGTAACACCACACCATTAGATATAAAGCCTAATTGAGGTGAGAATCATGGCTAGGGGGAGTTAGTGGAGCTGGCGTGTGTGGCTTGCTATTCTACCACACCAGGGGAAGCGCAATTTTGCCTCGCAGGGCTTGGCTTCATGCTCCCAGGAGACTTCCAGGACCACTCACAGGGGTGACAGGATGAAGCCCAGGAGGCTTACTGGTCTTGATGGGTTATGAGCTAGGCTTAAATTTACATACAACTATAGACATAGCAAACAGGATGGTTAGATTCGTAACTACCGGGTTAAGAGATTCTGCCCCTTTTCATCTCTACTAGCACAGGTAACATAGTATTTTTAAAAAAGAAAATATGACAGAATAATGAACAACTGAGTGACACTTCCTCCCACACTGCAACAGTCTAGCACAAGTATTAAGAAATTATTAGTCTTATTTTGAGTCATTTAAACACATTGAGTGTGCCCACAATAAAGCAGCCAGCTCCTCCTCCAGGAGGAGCTGGAAGCCATTGTGAAGCACACTGCTATGACGTAGTCACCATTACGGAAACGTGGTGGGATGACTCTCATGAGTGGAGTTCTGTAATGGATGGCTATAAGCTCTACAAGCGGAACAGGCAAAATAGAAAGGGCGGTGGGGTTGCTCTCTATGTTAGAGAGTGTTTTGAATGCATGGAAATTAACAAGTGTGATGGACAGGTCGAATGTTTATGGGTGAAGTTGAGGAAGGCCAATGAGGTAGAGGTCCTGCTGGGAGTCTGTTATAGACCACCCAACCAGGATGAAGAGGTTGATGAATTATTCTATAGGCAACTGGCAGAAGCCGCAAAATCGCAAGACCTTGTTCTTGTGGGAGACCTCAACTTGCCAGATATCTGCTGGAAATATAA
>JAVSBS010023971.1:14474-37694 GCA_033124195.1 Coracias cyanogaster | reverse complement strand
CTGCTCTGGCAGGGGGGCTGGACTAGATGATCTTTGAGGTCCCTTCCAACCCCTAACATTCTGTGATTCTGTGACTTGAGGAAGTGTAGTTTCTAATCCAGTTCCTGAAACAGGACGTATCACTGACACGCAGCACTGTGTGCGTCCAAGCCATGTATCTGCGCGGGTTAGAGCAAGTGTCTGTGACACTTGAGGGTGCTCTCCTCGATGTACACCAACACCTACTGTAAAAGACTTTAATGAAAAAGAGTCTGAAAGACAACATGGAAGAATAAACCGACAGATAAATTTATTTGTGGTATTTTAATACCACGTTAATGCATTTCTCAAGTAAGAATTTATAAATCTGGTAATTTATAGAAAAAAATAAATCACAGCTTCACATAAAGCTAACTTTCAACAGTTTGTCCCCTCCCCCCCAACACACAGTTAACAATAAATTTCAACTATGTTGGTAGAAAGTCAACAGTGGTGTGAAATTCTTAAAAAATATTTGCAACAGCAATTGAAAATAAAATAATGACTTTTTACTCAGTGGAAAAGAATAGTCATCGTGTTTCTCAGTAAAAGACAAGTCAGAAAAGCAGCAAAACATCCTCCTCCTAGTTCTGATGTGCCACCTTTCCCCCCACCACAGACATCGTCGGCAAAGGCAACACATCAGCACTAGTCGTTCCCAGGTTCAGTACTTCAGTGTTTTTGGCAAGAAGTCGTACTCAGCAGTGCAGTGTCCAAGGTGCGTGTGCTGCCACTGCCCCGTGCACTCTGAAGGCTGCTGTTGCTCCTCTTCCTCAGGGTGAGGTGGGATCAGCAACAGCTCTGGGTAAAGCTAAGGAGTATAAAGATTTTTCTATGGGTTCCTTCATGTCCATTTTTCACTCTTTCTTCACCCCTCCAACACAAACTAGAAAATCCAAAGATTTTAGTTGTCACACCCCACATTTGAGTGCTTATAGGGGATACAGGACTTGGATGACATTGTTGTATTTTCACCTGTGCACAAAAATACTATCTGTTGAATTTATACATGCAACCACGAGACGAAAAATGCTCTTTCTCTAACTTCTTAAAAGTCACATTTTCAAAGGTCATTGCACTTGATAATAAAAAGGCAATTAATATGGATTTGATATTAAATATATTGTACAGACCCGAACTTCTGTGCAATCCATTGCTTCAGACACACACACATATTTAACATCTTTTTAAAAACTAAGCCTCTAGTCATAGCTTAACAAAGAAAACCCTTTTTTAAAGACAAAAACCTTGAACAAAAACAGACAAAACAATCCGCTCCCTTTAACTCCTAGTGCATTGAAACACAGCTTTGAAATTCTCCACGTTGTTCCCACACTTAACCTCGCTGTCACTCTGTACTGATTTAATGACACTAAACAAGAACACATGTTCTCTGACCTGACCAATAAGGCTGGCATTTGTCGTGCTGTTGCTAGAAACAGGAAAGCTGAAGATAAGATTACGGACTCACTCCTTTACCTGTGGAGGACAAAAGGTTTCAAAGTGGACACAACTCAGTTGTCACACATGTTGCCTGTGAATTCCAGTGGCCTGTTTCAGGTGTCAAGTGCTTGCTTCTTCCAAGCCGGGGTTTTGGGTTGTCCCAGCATATTTTGCGACAACTTGATGTTAAAACTATGGACATGGAAACTGAAAGGGAGATTTTGGTCCCTGAGATATACTAAATGAGATCAAGAACTAAAGCACCGATATGTAACTTGAGTGGACCCTCTTTAAGGAAAACTCAGCTTCAACTTTCTGAAGTTTGACAAAGAGTCACAGGATGATAGAAGTATGTAGGATTGGTCAAGAAAAGTGCATTGTACAGAGTAGTTTTAAGAGTTATCAGTTGCTGAGGACCAGGCAGCTGTCCTGTCAACAGCATGCTGCATCAAATTTGTCTTTCCAAACTAAGACAAAAGCACAAGAACATGAAACATGACCTTAAACAAAACATCTATTTACTCCTCTCTTTAAAGGTACAGCGACAGGACTTGTCTTAAATGCTTACAATGGGCAAACCAGCTACATATGCCAGAAGCCAAACCAAAGTTTTCAACTCAGTGTAATTGATCACTTCAACAGTACTCTGTGGACCGTATCAGTAACCTCTTCACTGCCAAACCGTTGGCGATGTGTGCTGCTGATAATACATTTGGAGCTAGTGTTTAAAAGGTTTGTAACTTTGAAGGTGTTTCAGACCAGTGGTCACTACAGTAAAATATCTTTGGCAATCATAAACATATGAAAGGTAATTCACGGCAGCTGGAAGAATTGCTAAGTTGTTCACAAAGTTCTATACTGCATCACTAACTTTCTATTGTATAAAGTACCAAAAACCTGAAAAAGATAGCTAGACATCTAATATCACCTCCAAAGTTGCAGGATTTTGTTATATCAACTTTCTCAAACAAAGCTAGGGCTTGTGAAATTTTAGAGGACGATATGAAATAGCCCACGCAAAGGCCTCCAGTGCAGTTGGGAGCTGATGGGGAAAGGAGCAGAGTAACGAAGAGCTGAAGACTTAAGTTCCAGTGTACCACTGGGAGGTTACTCAGGGACTGGCAACAGACGGATTCACAAATGGATTTAGTCACACAAGCAGTATAATCACACTGGTGGTGGAATCTCTTCAGATAACGAAACAAAACAAAAAATCAGCTGCATCCAGAGAGTCCACTAAGTAGTCTCATTTACCAGAACCTTGAATAAGAAAGAACACAGATTAGTAACATAGAATTTACTCTAAAAAATTAATATCACTCTATAACCTAGCTGAGCTGTAAGAGGAACTCAGTATAACCATATTTTGTTTTCAGTTAATGCAATTATACATTAGATGTACCTTGTGACACCAGATAGGCCAGTACTGAAGTGTGTGGGATGTGCACACAGCAGGAGAGAACAGACCACACTACTAAGATGGGTAAATTTTTAACAAGTAGAATTGAAGAAAGTTACTCTAAGCTTATTTTTTTCTGACTATAAACTCAGATTTCAGAAATTTGGGAAACATTATTGCAACTAACTTGCAGAACTGCATAGTGGTCCCTGTATGTAAACAAGTACACAATGTGGCAGGAACTATCACAACACAAGAAACTAAAAAGGGAAAAACAGAATTTAAAAAAAAATACCTAAAGGGCAGGAAGAATATAGTATTAGCCAATCCCCACTTACACCTTGCTTGAGAGGTGCCAGTTTAAGCATGCAAAGGCATTTCTTTAAATTTGAGTCTAATAAAATAGTTCCACTTTCAGCTAACTCTCCTCCCCGCTCCAAAGTACACCTACAGAATATGTTGAAATCTCTCAGATGTCCACTTCCAAAAGTAGAGTGAAAAACTTAACAGAATCTTAGCGTGAGGACTCCAGTCGCTACACACAACTTGTTTTAAGAGTGAAATAAAACCAAATATTGTCCCTTTCTCCCCTGAGAGAGAAGAATGAAGATCATAAACAAGGTACAAGAAATTGGCCCCATTTTGATGAAGTTATGAAATGATATAATGAAATACAGTATTGTTCTTCATATTCGGTCATTGTGTGCTGCATGAAAAGGCTGTTAGTTTAGCAGTTCTGTAAATGGGTTTTTGCTACGTTAGTGTTCTCTGTTCCGCCGCAGGAGATTTTTCCTTCGCATTTCAGTAGTTACAAAATCATGGCCCTGCCCTACAGAGACATGTTCAACAACAGCACTGTTGCCATGCAAGACTTACTGCTGTTTCAGCACATGAAGGATAAATTCAGTCCTCAGTAGATTGAGTCCTCATACCTACTACACTGAAGACTGCATTGGAGTTCCAGTGTTTCATTAAAAGATAAAATGTAACTAATTAATGGTGCTCCTGTACTGAATTAGAAAGTCTGGTCAGCCAGTCCTGGCTTTTAAAAGCAAAAGTATATGTAACAGAGTAGATGTCTATAGGAGGAAGCAGCCCGGCTCCAAGCAGCAACACAAATTCTGCATGTCACATTCTACCCTAACACACAGCTGAGCAAAACTACAACCTGTATCATCATTGATGCCATTCCCTTTAGACATTATCATATTAAAAACAAATAAGAGCTGAAAATTTCTAGCAATTTCTCCTGTCCCCAAGCTTACTTATCATGTAAATAATATACCAATGTATTGGTATATAGAGTAACTATACTGGTATATATAGTAACAGCAACTATATCAATAGTTACTGTTATCTGAAAGCAAGGGCAAAAACGGGTTCTGAAGGCCAGAGTGAGTTAAGGATGTTTTTCACTTGTAGGCCAGAAAGGCACCGGTAAGCTTAGGGAAGGGAGAAAAAAAAAAAAAAAAAAAAAAAAATTAATGAGTTCCAGCAATGCAAGATTAGATATTTATATACAAGTTACTGATTAGTTATTTTTTTAAAAAGCAATGAATGCAGAATTTAAGTTGCTCATCTGCCCACTTAACATTGATCTTCATATTATTTTAGGTATCCTCCACGTGCTGACAAAATTGACCTGGAATTAATATTCAAGTTGCTTAATTCAGCTTGTTAAAAATTTACCCACTTATTCAGAGCTGGTTTTATTTTATTTTTCATAATCAAGATTGTTCTCATTCACAGATACATTCCAGAGTTAGTAAATCAATGCCAGTCCATTAGTTCAGCTTGATTTTTGCCTAGAATTTGTTTAGTTTGATTTTGGCTCTCCTACAAGTTCATCCAGTCTTTTCCATGCAAGGAAAATTACAACTGAATAGTTAATTCAGGCAGAATAAGTAGACACAAAATACAAACACCTCATCACAGGAGCATGCTAGAGTCCTCAATTGTCTGCTTAATTAATACCCCTCCTCCCCATCCCACCAAAACCAAAACAAAGAAAGAAAACTAAACAACCACCTCCAAAAAGCTTACTAAGCAGCAACAATTGCTATACTGTAAAATTTTTTCTTTGGAATGAAATTATGAAACATAACAAAGAACAAATGACATCACCATATAAGCTTATTTTTCTAACCATAGTAGTATCTTAATGAAATGGCTTACTTCTGGCATAAGCGACTAACACCACCATCCATATTAAGAACTTTATTTTAAAAGAAGACATATTTAAACAGGTTCAAGATGCATCTTCATTGCATATGCACACAGTTCCTTACCGCAGCTTTGCGGACAGGCCTTTCTGGGTCTATTCTCTTTTCACAAAACGAATTCACTTATCCATCAAGAGCAAAGTACAAAAAGAATATTCTACAGATTTAGTAGGTGAAGATTTCTAACCATACAATAGTTCCAAGGAGATCAGAAAAATGGAAGGGGTGCATGAAGCCTTCAAGGACAGAAGTCAAGTCTTCACTTTACTTAAGACCCTCAAAATAATTTTAAATGTTACGAGAAGAAATACAGGATAAAGGATGGAATCTTATTCTAGCTGCAATGCACACTGTAACGCAGGCAATGCAAAGCTCTGCCAGGCTGCTCCAACCTACACCCCTTTTATAAACTGGTTACAGTCTGCACAGCTGGACAAAGGCACGGCAGAGTTCAAGGTTTCATGTGCGGCCAACAGCTAGGAATTTCATGGCACATGAGGATGAATTTGAGATGGAATTCACTTGGTTCCCTTGGTATCACATGTCTAATTCACACCCTCAAACACTCGTGTGCATGAACAACAAAAAGCATCGGTCATTTCTGCTAACAATAAACAGATGGAATACAAAAAATCCCAACACTTAAACTCGTATAGATAGTTTTCAAAGAGATCTAGTTCAAACAGTAACTAACCTGAGACGTACTTTGCTCCGATTAACATTATCATGCTACTGATTATAAAAAAACCCAAAGGCAGACTACAGAAGATACTAGTGTCACCTGATGTCATCCAGAGGAGGGTGTTTCCAGTCAAGCAAATCAAAAGAGAAATATATATACATAAATTGCAATATATGTGTTAAAAATCAAATGAACAGCAAAAAGTAACATATGTAGTGACATTTCCAGAAAAACTCAGAAAGATTATGCATAACCCCCACAATAATTCAAAACAGGCTCTCAATATAAGAGTTCAAGTCCAAATTCCACAGCTAGCACTATCTAGCTTGAGCCTCTTTCTAGACTTCTTCAATTTTAAATACTCAAAGAGGCAGAAGAAAAAGTTTCAAAGCAAGAACTAAGGAAAATAATATCTCCCCCTGAGTGTTAAACCAGATAATCACTGAGGCTATGTTTTGATAAACCTATCACTTTTCACACAAGCTGAAGAACAAGATCTAGGGGTTTTTTTCTGCAAGGCAGAATTTTTCTACCCTTCAAAATGAAACAAAGATATATAAGTAAGATACGCATCAAGCACTTGGGATATTAGAATACATATTAGAGAGTTTAGATGTAAGGCTACGAAATCATAATGCACAATACTGAAGTGAATCTTGTTACTCATTCTAAGTTACCTATTTCCCTTCCAAATAGCCTTGTCAGAATTGTTTGTATTATCATGGTGTTAAACAGAATACTTAAACCAACATTTAGGATAATAAAAGGAAAGCTTTAGCTTTCAAGAATAAAGTAAGAGACTTCATGCAGCTTGAGGGCTGAAACTGTGGATTGTGGGAGGAGTTTACATTTTGAGGATTCTTTACTTAATACTTCTCATTCCAATAGTTTTTCCAACAAAAGAGAAATGAAATGAAGATAAAGCCCACAAATGATGTGTTGTAAGATAAGGACTAAAAACTTATCCTGAAATAGCTGTAAAATATAAATTCACATTATAGATCATAGAAGACCGCAGGCTTTATTTAATTCAAACCTGACAGATGGAAAGCCCTCTACTTCAAAATAAAGATATGGTTCAGACCCTCAAAAGTGTTTGCATGTTCTCTGTGTATGAACAATAGGTCTATGCAACTCTTTACTTTTTGATAACTTCTTGCTCTTAGCCCGTGTGGGTCAAACAGATTTTGATGTGGCTATCAATCCCTCCTTCCTATAGAACAAATAATAAAAGCAAGATATAACAAGAACAGCCACAGGATGAAACTTTTCTCCTTTGCAACATGAAGTGATAGTATGAGAAAGTTTGCATAATCCCTAAACTGTCTTAGAATCTCCTTGTAGGTAAGAATTTCTGGTTTTGTAAACCAATGCCATTCTGCAGCACCTGCAATTAGTCCTAATTATTTGTCCTCTGTTTTTAAAGCCATACAAGATACTGCCTTTGCCCTCCTTTCAAGAGGAGAACCCTATCTATCTGTTTTCCTCCTTTGTTTCCACAGTAGTTTTAAGCAATGATTTTTATATCATTAGAATAGTCGAGAGATGGCATGAACAGAAAAGGTGACCTGCATGAACTTCTGGTTTACCATTTGAAGGAGCTTCGGATGTCTCCCAATCCATAGATTTCATCACAGCTTTCTTCCATCTGGCATAGCGAAATTCACTTTCTGAAATTGAGAAATCAGCAAACAGAAAAGCCTATCAATGCACACAAACTACAAGTTGTTAAGAAGCAACGACTACAATATTAGCTTCCCATGCTTCTGCACAGTATAGTTTGCTTGCACAGAAAAAGTATTACAAGATGCTGTTTTGAAGACCAAAACCCCCAAATCAAATGAACACAACCCAAAACTCCACAGTTAAGCACAGTAAGGAGAAATAAATCTTAAAAACAATTTTCTGCACGTTTGCCAATAAGATTTACAAGTAGGACCAAATGAAGCACTTGTTATTCATGTAGAAGCCCTTTAGAGTTGTAAATACTGTCTTTAAGTGGGGATTATATTTGTAATTATAATTGGCAAGACAAAATTCTGTACCAAAAATGAAGAAATATTTGAAAAGACAAAAATGTTTTGTCTTGCACATGGATTAATCATGTTAAACACATGGCTTCCATCTCTAGAACTGATGAAAAAGACAGCTAAATTAAATAATTAATGTACACTTTTTAAAGCCAAAAGAAAAGTCTCCCCAAAACTGTCTGTCCTTTCTACATCTCTGAAAACTCACAAATGCACAGGAGCTTTAGGAAATATCATTCTCACTAAAAACCTTTCAAGATTTCCTTCATTTTACCTGCTATAAATCAAAAGCTACTAACTGCAATGCCCAGTGCCAAGCTTCTTTCAAAGAGAAGAAAAAAAAAACCTAACACATTACCCTCTGGAGTTCCATTGTTCCAACCATTTTCCAATCTTACAGATAACAGATGGAGAAAACACTAAGTTGAAATGCACTTCTCTCTAAACTAAACACTACAAAGCTGGTCTTCAACATTTGTGAGGATATTCATATATGGCTATTTTTATTTCAGCATGTTAGGCTGCCACAAAAAAAACCTGATCTGTTGGACATAAAATATTAAGTTTGCTACTTCTTAGATAACATGAAAGGGTTTTACCCTCTGGGTTGATCTGTGGTTCAAATCGTTCACATGTCACCGCTGTCAAATCTCCAGGATTCAGACTCCAAATTCCAACTCCTTCTGCAGCTCCTGCTGCCATAGCAGCTCCTAGAGCTGTTGTTTCAGGCATTGATGGCTTTACTGAAATAAATCACAGAAAAGGCCATGACGATTTTTCATGAAAGTCACCCTGGTGATATCGGAACTAAAGATTTACATATATATCTAGAATGATATATATTTTCTACAACTTCCCTATGCTTCATTTAAGTTTACCAGTGGCAAGCCTCGTTTTATTGCCATTCACAAGGTAATGAGGCTAACTGCAGTGATGAGTCATTCATGTCTTTGAAATATCTCAGATCACTAGTTCCTTCAAGACTAAATCTTCTTATCAACAGCAGGGCCGGTGACCTCAACCATCAGTTTCCTTAGAGTACTCCTGTTAATAAAATACTTCTTTTTGTCTTCTCCCTCCTCAAAGGAGTGATCACCAGCTATCACTCTTGTTCCCGTGCTCTAGATATTATGTTATCGAAAGCATTTACATTTAGAAAAGGCATTTTAAGAGAGGCTACACACCTGTACTTCCTAGCTTGTTTGCCTGCCACAGATGCTATAAAAGACTACCCCACCTCCAAGATGTCAATGGTCAATCTGTTCCATTAACTCTAGATTTGCCTGCTTCTCTGCTTCAGACACAGGATCCTCTAAAATCTGACTTTATTGATCATATCCTTTCATCTGCTAACTACGTATCTGCACTGATAGTCTGAGCCTTTTGTATTATATATCACTAAAGGCAAACTATAATATCTCTAGAGTTAAAAACTTTCCACTGAACAGTCTCAATTTATGCATAAAAGACAACCCAATGTTTTTCCTAAATGATTTTCTAGAAGCTGCATATAAGGCAAGATTATTACATTTATGCAGCAAATTATCTGCCTTCAGTATAGATGAAGATTTGTAATATCCTGATGTTACTCAGTAACATGCTGCATCCTTAAGAATGCTAATCTATAGTTTACAATACTCAGCAACTTCAGATCTGCTACAGGTGTGAAAACATCTTCAGAAAGATGCACCCTTTTCACTGATGCTGAAATGCTTCAGTTTCAAGTGAAGTCTTTAAGGAGCTTGATTGAAACACATCCTTCAAGAGCTAAAGGGGGCTTCTGTGAAAGAAGTGTTACACAATCATTTCTAAAATGGCTGCATTGCTGTTGGATGAGGATAATAGTACTGCAAACTTTAACCTCGCTGAGAGAAAAACAACCCTGTTTGGGTTGGTATTTCATATGACGCATGCTAGGAAAACTGGTTGCAAGATTCTCACTTTTGTTGTAACCTTTATTTCCTTCTTTGTTGCTGCTGTGGGAGGAAACCAAATGGACAATGTGTTTTGTGAGTCTTCTCTCACATTGTAAATGAAACGAAAGGTTTGTGCAGACAAAGAGAACAGAAAAAAGGATATCTGCTATTTGCTGAAATGCAAGTGCAAAACACGAGCAGTGGAGGTGGAAAGTCCTGATTCATCTCTAAGCAAGATTCTCAGGGCCCACATGTTGCAGGAGAGCATTAATTTCACTGATTTTAAAATTGTTAGATGTTTAGAAATTGATATGACAACTTTCAGGTTCAATACCATCACAGTGCTGCAATATTTCAAACCAAGAAATAAGCCAGTGATTCTCTGTGGAAGTGAAATGCAAAACTGGATGCAAGATCTAAAACCTTTTTCTGAAAAAAATACCCCAACATTCTCAAGCAGTAGCAAAAGACCAGCAACAACAGCAAAGCAAGCCATTCAATTTGCCCTCATCAGGGCAAATTTTAATTAGCCATTACAAACCCATGCTGTTTTCAGTTTTAAGAAGAAAATAGCAGTCATAATTTCATCTTACCAACAGGAATACAGAGAATGTCTGATTGGAGCTGCATGAGGACTTTGTTAGCGGTCATTCCTCCGTCTACTTGTAACTGATTTAGTGGTATTCCACAGTCCTTGTTTATGGCATCTAAAAGCTTATGTAAGAGGAATATATATTAGGACTTAATTGTGGAGAAATCCATGAAACATACTGAGTGTAAAATACTGATAATTCAGCATTTGCTGAAGAGTGTTAAATAGTTAATTCCCCTCTCCTATATATCAAGAGGGCAAAAGAGAGGGAGCGACAATACAGTTTTGTTTAACAAACAGCAAATGCACCCTATTACAGAAGTCCTAGTGCAGGAGATGTTTCTCCTCTGATGCTCTTTATCTAGCTTATGTGTTGCTTATATGGTCTGAGAAGAATAATTTTGAAGAAAGATGATTAGGGGACAAGAGCATCTCTCTTATAAAGAAAGGCTGAGGGACTTGGGGCTTTTTAGCCTAAACAGAAGACTGAGGGAGGATCTTATCAATGCTCATAAATACTTAAAGGGTGGGTGTCAGGAGGATGGGGCCAGTCTTTTTTCAGCAATGCCCAGTGGACGAGAGGTAATGGGCACATAGTTGAACATAGGAAGTTCCATCTAAACATGAGGAGGAACTTCTTTACTCTGAGGGTGGCCAAGCACTGTAACAGGCTGTCCAGAGAAGTGGTGGAGTATTCATCTCTGGAGACATTCAAAACCCGCCTGGACACCATCCTGCACAACCTACTCTGGCAGAGAAGTTGGACCAGATGATCTCCAGAAGTCCATTCCAACCTCTATCATTGTGTCATTCTATGATTCTGCGAAAGGTTGATAACTACAACATTTATCAAAGCTAACAAGGAAATAATACTAAATGGCATCCTTCAGCTGATTATAGTTCGTCTAGATACCTTCTCTAATTTGATGCATTAAAGAATGGAAAAATTTAAACATTTGTACTGGCAATCTGGAAGAAACTTCAATAGGAACGGCTGAATGTTGAACTATTTTGAAAGAGCAGCCTCATGAAATATTTTGAATTAGTTCTTGAAAATTGAGAATTTTACATTACACGAGATAGACTGCAAAAATAAACTGTTACTATAATTTTTAGTAAAATTATGTTTCTTTCTTTTGGGCATAGTGGACAGCTGAATATAAATGAAAAGTATTTAAAGTGTTTGCAAAGGATAATTAATTAACAGTGGAGTATATAATTCATTGATACCTATCGATATGCTTTATAGACGGTTTCCTAAAAATGTAACATTTGCCTCAAATCTTAACTACTGGTAACACCACAGCATTATCCTACAAGCACCTATTAAATGCAGAATAGTGAGGTTTCTAGTGTTTTGTAAAGGCAGTCAATTAAATGTCTCATTTACATTTTTGAAGGTTAGTACATTATTTTTGTTGACAGGCATTAAGCAGTGCAGAATGATTTTCTCTTTGTCATTTTTCAATTTATTTGAATAAAAAAGAGGTGTGCTTTTGTCAGCTTTAAATGACAAAGCAACACAGACCACAAAAAAAGATCAAACCTGCAAGGCATTCTGTGCTGTTCTGTAGTTCACAAAGTACTCAGTTATACAATCCTTACTGGGAAAAATCAACAAGTTTTCTAAAAAAGAACAAAAAAATGGTAGGCTTCCAAGGTAATAAAACTACATAGAGCTGAGCTGTTCAGTAGATTCTGCTTGTGCCCAGAAAGTAAGTCAGCAAGGCCCCTTACCAGAAAATCTTTAAAGGAACTAAAAGAACTAGCATGGGATAAATAACGGTTAATAATTAGAAGGAAAGAGTAAATGGCCAGTTCTCATGGTGGCAGCATCTGCTCACGGTCCTGCGCTGTTCAATACATTAGAAATAACCTGGACAAGAGGAGTCACAGCACAGCAGCAAAGTCTGCTGGCAGTACTAAGATAGCACTGTTCCCCACCACTTCCTTCCTTCACATGTATGATTTTACACCTGTCTCTGCTGATTTCACCTGCCTTTCTTACCATTCAGAACTTCAGCAGTGCCTCATAATCTCGGCTTTACATACACACACTGTTGGAGGCTCTGACTTTATCATTGTGAAAGAGCATGCTGGATCATACCATGTGCTCAGCAGAAATTAAAAAAATGAAAAGAATGCTAGAAATCAGGAAGGGATGAAGGAACAAGCAAAATCACAATCATGCTGCTGCTATCTCTATTGTACTGAGCAAGGTATCCAAATACCTCGGTTTTGTCTAGCAATAGCATCGTACAGCTCTTAGAACTGAAAACTTGCTTATTTTTCCGTGATGCCTTCTGGAAGAAAAAACCCAGCAAGTGTCATCTTTCTGCACAAGAAAGGTGCTTTTTGGGTAACAAGGAACAAAGACTCTCAAGGATTGGATAGCACAATCAATCAAGTAAAAACTCCAATGAATATGAAATTAGAGGGTTTTCCTGAAGGATACAAAAGACTTCCATTTAAACTGTAATTAAAACAAAAGAACTTTGTTTCTGACAAGACAGAACTAACAACATATCTTTGAAAAAATTATATATATTTTGTCTGTGTCTTTAGGACTTAATCTGTTAATTTAAGCATGTCCACAGACATGATTGGGTGCTGCTGTCACTGAGATAAAAACACATGGACTAAAGTATGAGGAAGTACTAGAACTGTTTAAACAGTTAACTTTGCCCTCTCTCTGTCTGAGAGCTTTATTCCTCTCCCTCCTACTTCCAGCCACATAGCCTGTCTCTCATTCTGACATTTGCTACACTCCTCTGTGAGGCAGCTGATATCATTAATCCAGCAGGAAAACACCCCTGCAAAAAAAGGGATAATTTTCTGCTGGAAAGTTCACTGAGGCTGTCACATGGAATGGATGGGAGAAGGGACAAGGAAAGAGAGAAGCAGACAACAAACTAGACTATCAGTTCAGTTCCCTGTAACTTTACCCTGACTGAGTCCCAGAATAAGAGATATATGCTACTTCCAAGCTCCTTCATGACTTTCTGAGGACTCCAAGGCTGTTGGCATAGCTTCAAAAGCCGATGTCTGGGTGAAATTTCTTATTGTCTCTTTCCACATGAGTACGTTTCACTTTATGTCACTACAGAAACAGCAAGTTGTTTTTCTCCTCTCATGCAGTATTAGCTGGCTTTTATTTTAAATATATGTTAAAATAACAGCAGTTAAAAAACATGCAATCAAATTAAGGTTTGAATGTTACCCTTTGGGGTCTAGGAATTTAATTTTCTCTTGTATTTGTATGGAAAACAGGGAGCGTAACTTGATACTAGATGGCGATATAAAGATTTTAATGCTCAGAACATATTGATATTAGCCCCTTTGATTTTGTTGGAGGATTAATTTCTTCTGTGAGAATGTAGGTTTGCTGTTGCAGAACGCCAGCTAAGGCAATATAAGATGTAATGGGCAGGAGCTGATTCCAGATCTCCCTTGGTATTTTTGCTGCTGTTTTGCTTAAAGTCATTTTTGTTCTTGTGTACTGCAAAGCAACATAAGTCATCTCTGTCATAGCAGACAATATAAAACGTAGTCTCCTACGCTCATGTAACTTTTTAGTTATGGCGCTGGCCTTGTCATTTTAATGTTTCTGTTCTGCCTCTCAAAATATTCACAGAATACGTTCACCTTATTTTAACTGCTAATAAAAAGCAGCATCGCCACCCCAAAATAATGTAGCAC
The DNA here is from genome assembly GCA_033124195.1 of Coracias cyanogaster. Lineage (NCBI taxonomy): Eukaryota > Metazoa > Chordata > Aves > Coraciiformes > Coraciidae > Coracias > Coracias cyanogaster. The sequence continues at coordinate 23,693 of JAVSBS010023971.1, read as the reverse complement.
CCAACTACATAATTGTGGCTAAACCCAAAGAAACAATTTTTCAATATCTGCACTACATACAGAGAAGAATAGCATCCAAATACAATATAAAGCATATGATTAATCTTTGTTAAATCTTTCAATTATCTCTCTTCCTGAAGAGCTACAGTCCCTATTATCATAATAATTCACAATTAATTTAGGACCCAATTTGCCTTTACCTCTCGTGTTTGAAAGCAGACCGCTTCTAGTGCAGCAAAGGCGATGTGGTTTTTATTTGTAAACTGAGTAAGGCCACAGATAATACTGTTGAAGAGAAAAAAACACCCCGAGCAGTTAGGACATACTTCTTTACTAGGCATACCCTGTTACTTCACACCTAGGCCTTCTCATCTAAAGCTCATTCAGTTCCACTGTGTGAGGACTGCTTTTTAATATTAAAAAGCTAGTTTCTCTTTAATCTAAACTCTCTTGACCCTGTTTTCCTGGCAAACATGCTTTCAGTGTCAAATCAATGCAATTGTCATAAACACAAATTTCATTGCCAATACAAATTGCATTGCCATGCAGATGGGTGTATATTCACCCATACACACACGAACAGACACACGAATTCTAATCCTCCTTTAAGAAAGTAAACATATGATCAAGGCTGATTTATCTTTAAAAAATAATATAATCTATCACTAAAATCTTAATAAATTCTCTACTGCTTTCAGTTCTTGAGGACAAGCCCAGCTGGGTCAGTGTTGCACTCTAAATGCTTCAAATTGTTTTCAGATCTATCCTGATCATTTAAATTTGTTATGCTTCTGTGTCTCCCATGGTACATTGTGATTCCAGTAACAGTAGGCAAGCTCACAATACTAGAAAAGACAAATAGAAGGTTAGTGTCTGAACTAGTAGTTCTAACTAGTACCAGCTAGTTAAGTCTTAAGAGAGGCAACTGGACGTAAGGGGAGGAAGGGGTAGAAGTGGGGAGGAATTAGGTCGCCAGTATCCTTTGAAATACTGACTCCAGCAGCCATGGGAAACTGAGCTCAAAAAACTTAATCAGCACTAAATTCTTCACTTTCTACTTCTGTTGAGTGACAGTTCACAGGTACGCAGACCTCCTCTTTCTCTTCAGTGAGATGAAAGTTCTTTCAGAACCAGAAACGTGTGAAGAAAAAAAGCTGGCCCCATTAGTGACAAGAATGATAGAACTGTCTTGTACTTGTCCTCTGAAATGCACAACACAGCCCCAGTGTTTTCCCTGCCTTCAGCCCCCTTTTATTTGGAGGGGGAGAGAGGAAGGCAAGCAGCTGAGTTAGTTAATCCTTCTTTTTCTCCCAGTAGCAGTTGCTGTTTTGAATAGATTAAAAACAAAAGATAAACACAGTAGTTACTTGAATATACTAGACAGAATGACATATTCAGACACACCAAAGAAACAAAAAGAACAATTTCAACATACCTGGCAGGACTATTTGTAAAATCATTAAATCTCCCTGAAAATGCACTGTCTAGTCAGATCCTTACCCTCTTGCACTGGGTTCCCAGTACGGTGCATACAGTCCTGAAAACGCTGGCACAAAGTAGCAGCCATAAGAAGTCCCCACTTCTGCAGCCAGTTTTTCTAATGCACACACACAAACAGCCTTCACTTAGGTTTCCACAACTGTACCAACACTTAAATATGACACTTCAAGGTGTTATTATTTAAATAGGTAAAATATTCAGAATATGTTAGGTAGCTACAAAAGTAATCAAGTCACATAAAATCAGTAAATACAACAAACTCTAGCACTCATTAACTAGTCGTCTATTTGCAACAATATGAATGGAGTATCGGGCATAGAGAGTTGTGAGAAATGTAAAATGAAAATTCAACACAAAATCTCAAATAATGTACTCAATATTCTGACCTAGATTCTGTGAGGTTTTCAAATGGTATTCTGCGGGTAAAGAGTGCAACCTTCAAAGCAGTCCCAAAGGTCACACTACTTCCATTTAAGTCAAGGTAAGCAAGTGAAGCTCGATCAAGACCAAAGGGAGTTAAGAACTAAATTCCCACTAATTTCAAATGGATTTAGAGTTCTAAATTCTCACCTTACACACATAATCACAAGGCCAGCCACAAGGATATTGTAAGTTTCTTAATATCCAAGTAATAACTTTGGATATCTGAACACCTCAATATTAAAATATTTCTAAGTTCTAAAATTATATTAAAACTTCTAAAACTGCAAAAGAAGTAATGCTAATGTGCAGTTCCTTCCTATAAAAGAAAGTAATTTTTTTCTGCTTTTGTAAATTTCTTCTGCTTGCGTTGACCAGAAAAGCATAGCAACAGAGAAAAAAACTAAGAAAACTTTTCAAAAAGTCTTTTTAGAATGGTACTTTCATACAGACTCCATTCAAAAAAGGAAGGAAGGGAGAAGGAAGGACATGTTCAGGAAAACAGGAAGAGATGGTGAAGTTCCACATGACTTTTACAGCGTTGACAGAATTAAAGTTCTGGAAACGCAAACCTTTCAAAGGTCTAGACAAACTTGTGAAGCCAAGAGGTGCTGCAGTGTTTCAACAGCTGGCTAATTCACCTGACAGTAGTTTATATTCTTTTGTATGATCTACAAAGCTTTCTTACAGAAAAAGACTGATATTTTAAGATTTTGCTTAATCTTTGAAGTTTTAAGTAAAATCTGAATTCTTGATTTTTCCACCTTTGAATAAGGTATCAAATTATTACAAATATGTAATTAATTGCTTTTAAATCTTAAATCTCATTAAATCTGTCACTTCCATGCTTCCAACATTTTTCTGTTTTCAGTTTGGTATATTCCTAGTTTCTATAATGTCACACACCAGCTTGTTTCAGTTCAACTCGAGCAGAAAACAAAGTTACCCAAATGCTAAAGGATTAATGCAATCTTAGCCAAAACAGATCGCCATCATTCCACAATTCCATTAAGAGGCAGCTTTGCAAACTGAGGTCCCTAACTCAATGGATGTGAAGCCTTCTACATAAATCATTCCATATGTAGGGCCTCGGGTTCTCATGCTCATGAGAGGAATGAATATGTGTTCTGACTTCTATAATAGAGACTTAAATACTCTTGGCTCTGGAAAATTCATTATTATGGAAAACCAGGAAACACACTGTAAGTATAGTATCTTCTGGAATATCTGCTTCCTAGGGGAACCACTAGAAAGTATAGATTAAAAGAGAACAAAGCCTACAAAAGGTTTCAAAATTGTATCGGTATGTTATGATACATGTATCAATAAACAGTGATTTAATGGTTGCAAAACAAACTGTTAAAACACAGCAAAATCTATGCATCTTGCAGCTTTTCTTTACTTCCATATTTTGAACTTTCATTCAACTTTAAAAACATCAAGACATTCAAAAGAAAACTTAAAAACCTGTAAGCTCCAAATTGTGAATACTCACCAATTTCCTGTGAGGTCTTAAGAATACCTAGATTGTCCCGCAGCCAACGAACAACAGCACCAGCTATTGCAACAGATCCCTAAACGAAGCAAAATCACTACAATGTTAGGAAGCAACAACCGGTAGCTTTGCACTCCTTTTCACTAGACTAGAGAGGAAGGGTAGCCACAGTCTCCAATTGCTGGCTTACAGTCACAGCTTAAAGCACTCCCAAGAAGGCTCACAACCAAACCACAAGTTTCTTGCCATCTGGAGACTGCCTTGTGAAAAACAGAAGCCCATTACACAGACTCCCTGTAGAAAAGGTCCATATTGCATGTTTTTCTGAGGTAGAGGGAGTTACCATGATATTTTGTTAGCAGTGTTCTTGTCTCTCTAATTTAGGTCTTCTCCTGAATGTACAGTTATGAGGTCCAGTAGCCTCATCCTTCTTTTTCTCATAAAATAAGATTTTTATGCTTTGAATTAAAAAACCAAGACTGATTATGTCTGGAGTCTAAATACAATTGCCCAGACAGAAAATTTAGGCACTTTCATTTGCCAGCAAAATTGCTCTGCTGCCTCAGCAAACAGCCCTGAAGGGCTCCTTCGTACCGTAAATGAATGGCATGGCTCCCATCTCACTCCCAAGTCCAAACGGACTTCTCTACATGACAGTCTCAAGTCTACTAGACTGAGCTTCAGGTAAAATGGGAGCATCATTCTTTTTTCATTCAAAGCCACTGCTAGAAAGAGCAGGGGTGTCTTCCAACCAGCTAGCTATTACAGTTACAATACATGGGTTTGATTAAAAGAAAAGGCTGAATCCACATTTTTTGCCTCTCTGGAAGGTGTCTCAGCCACTAGATTGTAGATGACTCTAACACAGATATGTGAGAAAGGATACTTAAAAACTTCTGCTAAAGCCATTTCTTCAGATAACATTGAAGACTTGGAGATGAGAAAGCGCATGTGTTTCAGTCATATACAAGTCACTCTCAAGACAGTTTCAGTTCTTGCTTTAAAAGTAGGAGTTAAAAATAAAACAAACCTCTCACACAAACACTGGAAAACTTCAGTGCTTGCCAGAATATGGCACATGCAAGATTAACATTCCTTAGGGAAGGAAAAGGAAGTGAACACAGCCTCCCACATTCTAGCAAAGTACTGTAGGCCACAAACTCTCCTCCCAGCAAATAAAATCCTGTGTGTTGTCTTTGCCTGTTTCACATGGAAAACATTGGCTCTTTACAAAAGCTCAACAGCAGCATAGAATTCAGTATGCGTGTTTTGAGAATAACTATTAGATCAGGCCCATTAAGCAATATAGATGGAAGAATAATCAGTCATTCTGTGATTCCCAGCAAAGGTTTGTTGCGAAATAGGTACTCAGCCTATCTGTGCTTCAGAAATAGAGCTTTAGAACAATGAACCCTGAAGCTAAAATAAGTATCCAATTTTCTACAGAATTTGCATGCCCGCAGAGTTGTGTGGAGAACTGAGGAACTAAATTCTGGAAGTAGGCACCTCAGTCTTAGTAGGCAAAAAAAGCTCAGTTGTTAGAATTCTAGTCACAAAAAATTGATTCTGGTTTTGAAAAGTTAGAAATAAAGTACCTTAGAATGAAATAATAACAAAAGACCGTTATGAGAGCATAACTGAAACACTAGTACTTTCCCCCTCTTTTTTAAACCAGATTTTAGTATAAAGTTTGTTATGTTTTATTTATAACATTTATTAAAGATTTGAAAGACTGAGTAACAGAAAAAATGTTTTAGTCATCATGCCCTGAAAATATAAATGATGCAATGTAGAAATATTTTGATTAGGTTACATGATATATCTTGGAGATAGGGATAATCAAAACCACACATAAGCCTTGAGGCACACAAAGCTATTGTGATTTCCATGCAACTGAAGATAATAAAAGAATACTAGAAGACAGACTTAAACAACAACAAGCATCACTACAAAAAGGAAGAAATTACTGGACTTACCTCTAGTGCATAAAAAACAGGTTTGTCTCTGCCCAGTTTGTAAGCTACTGTGGTTAGAAGACCATGCTCAGAAAACACACACTAAAAGGGGAAAGGGGAAAGAAAAGTTAAAGCATGAAGAGGCAGAAAATACTTGAATAAAAATATTCAAATGATAATAAAGAAGAAAAAAAAACCTTCACTGGAAAAAATGAAATAAATAAATTATTAGTCATTCTAGATAAACACTTAAGCTAGGAACTTCAGATTGCTGGTGTTAATTCTTGTTTCCACAAGCTGCCTCAGATCTTTCCAGCCTCCTCATTGCAAAGAATGGGGGTCTTTAGAAGGACATGTGAATTAGAAGGAAGCCAAAGCTTTGCCTTACTATTCAACTACAACTACAAAGAAACAATGGGAGAAAATGAAGGGAAGAAATAAAATAGCCAAGACAAGGAGAAAAGCATGTGGTTAAGTAACACAACACTCAGCACTTCTGGGTGAGGTTAAGAAACACACACAAGCAAAGAGCAAGAAACTTGCTATGAAAAGTTCTTTTTGGAAACTTAAGGAGCTAGGAAATGGAGTCTTACTCAAACACTTTGAGCAAATTATTACTTTCTATTCTTTCAGATTTCAGTATGCACTTTTCCTTATCCCTAGCAGTATAATTGTTGTTAATAAGTCTTAAAAAGGCTAATATATATTTGTACTCAAGAACATAAATAAAGATTGCAAATAAAAAGTGAACAACTAAAGAATGTCACTGACCTTCTGACCTGTGTTGCACAGCAAGAAACATCCTGTTCCATACCTAGCATGAAAGCAAAGTTAAAACCAGAATGTTGAAAGGATAACTTGTTACTGCAATTCATGAATCCGTAACTCCCCCTGTGGAGAATTGAGACACTACTTTTTGCCCCTTAAAAGTTATGTTACCACTAACTCATGATAAAACCATCCTCAAAATTTTATTTAAATGCAGTCTGCAGCTGAAAAATATAGTCCCCTCAGTTCTCTCGCTAGCTACTTCTTGTATAATATTTGATCAAGGGGCAGATATGGCTGAAAAGTGCAAATTCCTCTTTGTTGGCAGTGTTTACCTACTTCAATTTAAGCTGATCATGAAAGTTACTTTTCAAAAGAAATATTTCACAATATTAAATACTTGATCTTAAAGTGGAAAATTTAAGAAACCTTGTCTCAAAGAAGAGTGGTTTCTTTAAACATACTCTGTTAAAAAAATTCTAAAAATAGCATGTTTCTCATTTGAAGACCACATCTTATACAAGGACACAGTTTAATAAAAGGAGTGCAAAATACTTATAATCCAGTGTAACTTAATCTAGGAATTTCTGAGTCCCCTACCTTTTTAATACCCTGAAAATTAATAGCTTTAAATAGTACTGAGATACTTGGACAGAAAAAGGATAAAGCAATAATACAAATAGGTTAAAAAATCTCACATTTACTTTTTGTTGTAGCTGGTTTGTTTTCTTTTTTTCAAAAGGCCTCTTGTGTTACAAAAGTATATCTTATAAAAATACTTTGTGACAAAATTACTTAGAACCATGTTTGTTCTACTAAAATACAAGGCCACTAATCATTAAATCTGTATATAAATGCAAAAAAACAATGTGAAGATTAATTAGCAACAAGTATAGATTAATGTGTAATTAAATATGTGAAAATCCCATACTGTGTAGGTACCTACATGCTCAGTTAAGCACATGATTGTAAATGGAACAGTAAGTCATTTAAGCAGAGAGCTTTTCCTCAAATGTATGTTTGATTACAGAAATTGCCTTATTTAACTGACCAGCTATTTTAAACAAGGGACAGTAATAGGCTGAGAAATAGAAGAAAAAAAGTAAAATACTCCACATTGTACTAGACATAGAAGTAAAACTAAGCACTCAACTGAAAGGAACCTTTCCCATCTAGCAATGCTGTAGGTGCTTTATCATTCAAGTCCATGCAATCTAACTCACACAGTCAGTTTTAATCTGCTTTGGAGAATTTTAAAATAAAAAATCTCCTGTCACACCTATTTCATCACAATGACTTTGTTCCAGAATATACTTCACAAACCGCGTAACTTTAATATCTTCACTATTTAATATAAAAGTCAGGATGCTGTTTACTTTGTACGTCAACACAGTCAAAAGGTAGAGCTGTAGTTATGCGGTAACTACAAAAGCATTTGGCAGTTGGCATGAAAGAGAACGTAATACTAAACTCAAAACAGAACAGCGTTAGAACTTTCATAATAACTTACGTATTTTTTGCCTGTCCATCTTGAAAACACATTTGCCCAACAAGAGCAGCAGACTGGTCACCTAAGCACTGAAAAGAGAGGGGGTTTTCTCAGCAAATGTCTGCACTTGAATCACATGAAAAAGGAACATGAACAGACATATTTAACTATAACTCTAATCTGTTAGGAGCACACAGGTAATTGAAAGTGAAGAAAAATCTATAGAGACAACCTGTGCTTTTTGCTATTCTTCTGTAGGAACTGCAAATGAAATGTGAACAACTCAAAGAAATCAAAATTACAATTTACTATCTTTATGCATATTGTATTAGAAAAAGCTGAGAATATGCCAACATTTCTGGATTATGTATATACAAAACTCATTTTATATAGAGAGCAGAACTTGAGTCCATTTTGGAATGTTACTCATTTACTTAGAGATCCTAAGTTTCCAAGAGGACTACACATAAGCATTAAAGCTGTCAACTGTATTTCCACAGCCAGGCTTTAACTTCATAGTGAAGAATCCAGTCAATTAATAATTCAACTTCAGAAGTTCACTTCACATTTAACATGAAGTCAAAAAACATCAACTGAATTTGTAGCAGGATTCACCCATCTTAGAGCTTTTTCCAGTGAAGATATGTCCATGCAGTATCAGGTTGTCATACCAGAATCTGAGTTGAAGTAGGACTTACCCCAGAAATTGGTACACCTGTCAAAGCTCCAGATTTCTGTTTCACAAAAAGAGAAAGAAAAGCTCCAAATTAGCTTTCCATGGCTACAATTTAAGGCAATAGAAAAGAAGCTAAACTTGTAATGATCAAAGGAAAACAAATCATGGAGGCAACATGGTTCAGATCAGGTGTACAATGGACTTCACCTTAATGCAGCTCATCTCTAAAATACTAAAAAATAAAGAGCAGGAAATTTACAGGAATATTTTATGTCACTTCAACAAAAATTTTGTTAAAATCATAGTGTACAGAAAATAGGTTCAATGTAATCTGTGCTGTCAGTATCAAGTGTAAAATGCAAAAGTGCAAAATAGTAAAACAACTAGAAAAAAAGTGTGATTACGATGACACACTAAGCAGACAGGTGCCTCATTTTAAGATGCAGCATTTTAAATCCTATATAGAATTTCTTCCAAACACTACCATGTAGTTTTTCAGCTGCATTCTTGCAACAGGTATCATAAGAAATGTATATCCTGACAATTTTTACTTCCTTCTTTAAATTGTTTTTTTGTGTAACTGTGAAATTGCATTTTCAGTGAAGCCATGCAAGTGCATTTCCAATCTGATTTTCTTTCTCTTTAATTATTTTAATTAACGGCATTTAAAGTAATTGATTTTATAAATGCACTAAAAACTGCTGCATGAATCTGACGTTTCACTATAGTAGAATGAATATTTGTAGACAGAAAGGCCCGCTTTTCTCATTTATAAAATGAGACAGCCAACATTTATTAGGCATTAACTGTATTTTTTACTTCGCTATAAGAAGAAATATTCAACAGCCTACAAATTAAGGCAAACGCACACATCAAGATCACATTCTAGAAACAACTTTGGCATGAACTCTAATAA
>JAVSBS010023971.1:0-14374 GCA_033124195.1 Coracias cyanogaster | reverse complement strand
CTCTAATAATCAGGATAGAATCTAATAATAACTCAGATTTGGAAATGCCCACCAAATGTACTGGTCTAGAAAGTGTGCTTTTACTAATCCTTAGAACAATGGAAATGCACAGCATGTGGGTAGAATGGATGAGATATGGGTGGTGAGCCCAATGGAAGCCTCTACTCACCAGGCTAGGACAGATTTTCTACAGTCAGCAAAAGGAAGAAAAAGAAAAAAAAAAAGGAAGGAAAGGGGAAGAGAAACAAAAGTTCACATTTAAAGTGATCAGCTATTCTGTTTCAGTTGCCAGGTAGTACCTTTTTCCATTTACCTCACTCAACTTAATAGAACTCAGTCTCATCTGACTGTCACGTTAATAAAAGCAACGACTTCTAGTGGCATCTCTATTAATAGATTAGCAAAAATACTTACATTCCAGGCAAGTTAGAGTTGTATTTTAAATAAAAATCTCGTAACTTGTCTTAATTACAAAAGGCTTGTTTGTTCTTTGTAAACAATAGAGCAAACTACAAGGAAAAAGAATGCAAAATCACAACATCCAGTTTAACCAATTCTGAAACTAATGGATTCAATCCCACTGTATCAGAAGAGTTGGTGCGGCATCAAAGCACACTTGAAATTTCAGCTCCATTATAACAATTAATTATTTACTCCTAAGTAATACTCACAGCTGCACTGGAAGCACTGTGATTAAAAAGATGCCACAATGGTCCAAAAGACTTTTTTTACTGAGTGGTATGTAAGTAAACTCTCTATAGCAAGAGAAGTTTATTCTCCAAAAACAAGGCAATCTAAGGTGTCACTTGTGAATTTCCAGTTCACAGAAACTGATAAATCTTGCCTTCAATTATGTGGAAATAAGACATTACACATCTCCTCTTTTTCACTGTACAAGAAAAAAAATGTGCTCTAATAACAGTGATCTCATTTTTTTAATTGACTGATTATACAATGCATTCTGATAGTTTCTAAATCAACCAGTAACTGCAATTAAAAAATCAAATTTTTATCCTTATGAAAAACCTCTACCATCTGAATTTATCTATTTGATTCTTAAAAGAGAAAACAACAAATATTCAACTTCATATAATATTATACAACAGTAGATAATAACATACTGATCACAAATCAAACAATACTGGTCTAGAAAAAGCCATTAGTCGTAATCTATGGAAATGATATGAAATCTATGTTGATATAGTTCTATTTTTACAAGATGAACTTCACACACACAAGAAAACATACCATCAGGCCATATATCTCAGAGGAGCTTCGTACTTTTGGGAGTATTTCCATAGGAATATCAAAGAACCTGAACAAAATACAAAATAAATTACATATATGGTCAGTGCAAAATCAGAAAGCGTTTTGCATTTTTTTTTCTTAAATAAGTTTAAGCTGTAAAGAAATAATACTGTAAAAGGAACCTTGATTTCTAGGGTTTAATCCATCACTACATTTTTCCACTTGTTACAGCACATGACACTGAATTACGGAGCAGAACAGCATATATTTGAATATTTTGAAGACATATCCAACTCCCTCATGTGGGAAGTCATTCCTCTTCCACCAATATCTTCATAATAATGTTGTTAATTAATTTAAATTTAAAATAGAGACACTATCATTGTAACGGCCTTACAAATTTGATTAAGGAATAAAGAAACTATTAAATGTCACTGTTTACCTGAACCAGTCCTCCACCTGCAAGAGGACCTGCTACTTTGAATTAATCCAGACAGTTATAATGTGGACACTCAGAGAACAATCAATCTTAATTACTAATGTTAAGAAACACAAGAGTAATTGCTGACCTTAGTCTAGATAAGAGAGTCTTACTACTACATAAGTTCCTCCACACATCCCTTACAGAATCTATTTACGAAACGGCATTACTGATAAACTGAGCTTACTGGCAGAGCTCAGGATCCCATTCCAAGGAATGAATGTTGAACAACATTGTTCTGCTGGCATTGGTTACATCTGTACAGTGAACACCTCCATTCTTTCCACCTGTCAAACTCTGAACAACAACAAAAAATCAACAGTGTTCTTCAAAAAAAGATACAGGTTTACTTCAAGAGAGTATATTAAAAAAATCTAAATTCACAAAGCTTTCAGCATGGGACTGGGAACTCCGATACTTTGGCAACAGCTATAGAGGCAGACCTGTTATTGTGGAACAAAAGCATGAGAGAGATAACAGGGGTACAACAATACCTCCTGGATTCTTATACTGCAAAGGCAGCTAATACACCTTTTTAAAGTCCAATATTTTTTCAAAATGACAAGCAAAATTTTACAGCAACCTATAAATGGTAAACTATGTGCAAGCACCTACAAAATTATATATTAATACAGGGACAGTAAAAGTTCATCCTGGAAGGAACTTTAATGCAATTTCTTTAGCTTGTGTTGACATCACCATGTGATCGGCAGGCATCATGTGTTGCAGTACTTTGCAAAGGAATTTGCATGATATGGAATTCATTTTTTAAAAAGTGGTAATAAACTCACAAATACATACCCATATAAGCCATGAATCAATAGTCCCAAACATAGCTCTTCCATCATCAACTGCTTGCTTAATCGCTTCCACATTATCCAAAAGCCATCGGAGTTTCACTGCACTAAAATAAGTGCTAAGTGGAAGACCAGTCCTAGACTGTACAATGGAAAATAATATAAACATCATGCAAGTATCTTTTCGATGAACACTGTAGTTATATACAAATATTATGATAGTAAGTGAAAAATTGAAGACACAAAACTCAGAGAAATTGCACAAACTTATTTAAATACATACTAAGCATACAATGCACAAGTCTGAAAATGTCAAAAACAAATGACCAGTGCATTAACGGACAAAGATCAAAGTTGATCTAAATACAGTTCAAAGACCATTGACGTGGAAATAGTTGTTGGCCAGAAGTCCGATCTTATCTAGGATATCTCCGTATGACTAGACAGCAAAGTAACAACAAAAATGAGCAGCACAACACAGGAAAGATGGAATTTGTATGCTACTAGAACTTAAAAATCGATTGTTTATATGCTTTTTGACATCCATTTCCTGCCTACAGAAAAACATATAATATATGAAATATATAGTATTTATACAGTCAGACAAGGAAAATACAGATCAAAGAATTATGACACCTTTCCACAAGCATTTCTTCTCCGTAGGGTTATATATATACCCATATAGAAGAAAGAATGAATTTGCTCTTTATAAACTGTCTTCCCAGTTCTTAGATTGGATGCAATTAATTTCAATATTAAGGTACAAAATGAGAAAGGATAATACATTTCACACCAATTTTCCAAGCAGTTTTTTTCTCCTTGCTCTTAATTTTTGTATGTGATGGTTACTTATCATTGGGTAAGCAGCGCATGATTAAGTCTCACTCATTTAACTTCTCTAGTGACATATGTAAGGAGTGTTAAACACTTATTTTGAGGAAAATAAACGTTTTCCAGTCTCAGACAGGTGTATAGTATTATGCACACTTTTTATTATTTGACAGGCTAAGAAGCGACTAGAAGCTGCAACTGACTGACTTTGTTTTGGGGAATTTTAAGCACACGTCTCGGAAACATTATATACTGTAGCAGTAAGAGTTCAGCTACTATTTAACTGTTCTGGAATCTCTTACCTTAAAAAAGGCTTTGTTTTTTCCTGGAATTCTTTGAAGAAGCCTTTCGACTGTTGACTGGGTTCTCAGGTCAAGCCACACTAAAAAGGTGAATAAAATTAATTGATCAACTGATTTAATACACAAAAAGTGACATGTACAAGCTTCTTCTACAAAACTAGAGCTCTTGCCTGTAAATTCCTGTCTTTATTTTTAGCCTTTCATGTAGTTGAAAGAATATTGTATTGCCATTGGATTTTAAATGCATTGTTGTAAAAATGAAAAATGGGTAGATAAACTCATTTGATTTAGAAGAACAATTTGAGAAATCAAACAAGATTTTCCACATAATAGGATATATACTTTTCTCTATCAGAGCATAAGCAAATGATTAATACTACTTTGTTTACTGCAGATGACTGTCAAACTCAGGGGTTAAACCAAATAGCAGGTTGATTATTTACTGTTCCTATGAAAACTTTGAACTAAGTTGCTGTGTCAGAGTTATCAAGGTACAGCTGGGCTGAAGATACAGCTATCAACAACATATATTTGAATATAGAAGAGTCCTGGCTTTTTTAATGATGCTAAGCTAAACTAAATCTAGCACTTGACATGGCTTAGTCTAGACAATTACCATTTCTCAGCTGACACAATCTAAAAAGCTAAAGTAAAAATAAAACTCCAAATCACTAAGTATTCATTACATCCACTTAACATGTTTTTCCTTTAAAGTTAAATCAAAAGCATCCTGAAAATTCAGTAAGCTACTTCATTTAAAAGAAAGAAATTGGGTGTAAGTCAGAGCTTCATTATGTGCCAGGGATGTACAAAACCCCTCAGGAACGTTGTTTTTTGTTAAAAGCCCATAAAGCCATTAAGTAAGAATTTTAACAGAACAGGATTGAGGTTTTTTTTAACTGCGCTCAAGTATACAAACACACAGTTTTTGACACAGTTACCAAAAAATCAAAGAAGTTAGTAGACTAGGCCACAATGAGATCTGCACAGGAAACTAGAAAAACATTTTTCTACAACATGCTCATTTTACGATACTACAAATTCAAAAAGTACAGTCATTACCAATAGCATCATAAAGAGGTTCTCCAGTTGTCTTGTCCCAAACCACTGTTGTTTCTCTCTGATTGCTGACTCCAATGGCTTCAGGATAAAATAGAAAGAAGTATCCTTTTCAGAAGGTTTGTTTTCCCCTTTTGGGGGGTAAGGAAGGGAAGGGAGAGGCGAAGAGGAGGGAGGAACAGGTAAGGAGAAGAGGAAAGTAAATGGGAAATAAAATATTTCCAACCTTTTCATGTTATAATCTAGAAATATTACTTCTAAAAAACTCATCATTCAACTTTTGCTGCTTAATCTATATGCTCTCAATCTCCTTTTTTTTTCTCTGCAAACTGAGACAGCAACAACACCGACAGGGAAACTGGCTTTTGTCAGTTAGTCCCAATTTAAATTTCAGAATTTCTTCATTCATCCCTTGTCTCTGTGATTCTGAAAGATAGGTTAAGTCTACTTTGTAGATTCTGCATTGCTAATATACATGAAGGACTTATTTTCTCATTATTCCTCCCAAACAAACTGCTCTCAATTCCAATTTAACATTTTCTTTACGGCCAGCACATGCTGCCACCTTTCTATTTCTTGACTTAAAAACGAGAGAATCTGATTTGCTCAACCATGAGTATGTAAAAGCCCTTGGTTACCCTTAAATGCTAAGATTACCTTTTATGTTAGTGATGTCTATGTTCAGTTGTTGCAGTTTCTCACAGGTCCTTTCCACACATTCATGGACAGACTTTAATATTTCCTTTGGATCTTGTTCCACCCATCTTCAACAAACAGTAAGCACCAGTTAATAAAAGGACAGAAAATTACACTTAGGGGAAAAAAAAATTCTGAAGAAACAGCTCAGCATTTTGATGCAATCATAAATACAAAGTATGTTTCATATAGGTAGAAGAAATGTAATGAATTTCAAACTCTTTTTAAACAGTAAACTGTATTTTCACAACAAAGCCATCTGCAGAAAACAAATAATTTTGTTTTGTTTAATTCTATACAGAGCAATTTTGTGGCCAATGTTAGGTCAGTTAAGAACAAACAACACTGCCTCAGAGAACAAATTAAGCAATTTCTATGGCCTAAGCTGAATGGTTATATTGTAAAAATGACAAGCTTTACCACTTTAAATGAGACTTTAACTCTTGTTTAAACTTTAGTTTTAAAAATTAAAGTTTAAACTTCAAGTATGTTAATGACTGGCCAGAGCAATAAGTATTTTTAGTTTATGTAACGTGAAGCACATACCAGACACCCAAAGTGAGGTTTTTTATGCCATTTTTCCTACCACACAGTCTGTTATAGTGGATACTATGTTCTTCATAATTATTAATCAGCTTCAGTTTTGGTCATTCATATATAAAAATACATAAACTCTACCAAAGTGTACACAAATAAAAAACCACAGAAAATTCATACCCTTCTTTAGGGAATTTCTGCTGTATCTCAACTTGATGATGACTCAAGAGCTCTGCTGTTTTTGCATTAAAAACCTGTAAAGAAATTACACAATGGAATCTTCTATGAACAGAGAACTACAAACAAAACAAATCAATATATCTTCTTTTGAACAAACACAGTCCCATGATAATTAATGGTCATTTTCCATCACCAACCCAAATATCCATGTAACCTGGGTTCAGATACATGACTTTTTGTAATTAAGGTAGGCAAAGCATATTTTGGTAAGCTTTGATGCTAATTTTATGTGGGTTTTTTATCTTGATGTATTGTGAAAGAACCACATATTTTCTTGTGAAGGTTGCAGAAATTAATGATCCATTTTAGAACTCACAGCTCAGTAAAATACCCACTGCTAGTCATAATGAATTTCTTTGGTTCCTGCTCTAATACTCTAATGCTAGAGCTATACCTTTTCTTGGGTTAGCTCACTTTTAGGAAGAGTGATTTTAAGAGAGATAATCACACGTTATTTAGAAATCACAGATGGGACTGAAGAAAGAAAAAGCAGACAGAATTCAGTTTCAAAACAAACTACAAATACAATCTCAGGAGAAGAACATCACTGCAGCAACACAATACACTAAAAAAAAAAGATAAGAACATGCAGAAAAGTAACTTGGATTTGGATGTGCTGCAATAAAAACCAGCAGAGTAGATAATCCTGTGGAGTATAGTAATGGCTGTTCTTAAGGAATCACAAGTTAGAGGCTCTGCCTTGCAGCAGAAGCTCAGCTAGAATACACAATAATCTTCATTAACGATCAGTGGCCTGTTTCCAAAAGTAATGTACTGTGGCCGAACTAAGATGACACCCAGTAAAACATCCAACTTAAATGTACAATGAATAAACCAGCGTAACCAACTGGGCAATAACAACGTTCCTGTGAAAACAGCTTTCTCACTAGCACCATGCAGAATCTTTTGATAGAAGAACATTCAGGGGCCTAGAGTAAAATCTAAGAGCAGACTCAGGTGGACTGCCAAACATGCCAGTGGGACACTATCCTATCTTTTCATGGCAAAGAGAGGAGGGTCAGATTTAGAAACTACTCTCGTGCTAAGGGTACAAAATTCAGTTATAGAATCACAGAATTGTTTTGGTTGGAAAAGACCTTTGAGAACATCAAGCCCAACTGCTAACCCAGCGCTGCCAGGTCAGTTATACCCATCCACTCCCTAGAATATAACTGAGTATCTTCCAGACTTCCTTGATACTGTCTCTTCTCATTCCACAATACTTTTACAATAATACTTACTTTTACTTTTGCACAATACTTAAAACAGTTTACTCTGAAACTGTTAGAACAATTCTGTCAAAGAGCAGATGAAGTTCTGATTCTCCAATTTCTTTTGAACCTTAAAGTGTAGCTTTAGAGTGAAACATTGAAGTTTAGAAACATTCTAGTTATATATTAGAGTAATTCAGGCTGAAAGAGACCTTGAGAGATCTCTAGTACAAAGATATCTGCTCAAAGCAGGGTTAGCTATGAGATTAGACCAGGTTGCTCACGGACTTTTTCTAGGCAGGCCTTGAAAACCTCCAAGGATGGAAACAGCACAACCTCTCTAGAAAGTACTAAGAGCTAATTTCCCTGTCACCCCAGTGTCCAGAAAAGAAGTTTTAAAAAGCTACATGTTCATCCTTTTCTGTTATCAGTTGGAAAGATTACATAGAAAACGCACCACTGTATTTTTTGTCCCATATTTACTTACCGGTATTTCATCTATGAGCTCAGGCTTGACATGAAGCTATCCTAATAAAAGGGTAAACTCTGTCAATACTACTTTTGGAAGGAACTAGTATAAGGGGATACAGGTCTTAAAACATGAAGCAACATAGTTAAAAGAAGAGATTAAGTTTCGCGTGTACACAGCAAGATTTTTTTACTTGAAATTGCCTTTCTGTCAAAAGCATAGTAACATTTACTAAGTGTTTATAATAAAAACAGAGGACTTTTTATTGAACCTGTATGTATCTGACCTACTAACAATGTTAAGTATCATTTCATAATCATTCAACATTAATCATTCAGTATTCCTTGAAACAGAAAGCAGTGCATAAGGATTCCTACTGTTAGCAGGAAATAAAACCAGATTCATCTAGAGATCATTCGTTGAACCTGGAGTGTGCAACCCACAGAAAATAAAGGGTGGAGCTTTAGCACAGCAAGGCTTTTTGTATCCCTCTAAGCAAGCTGTTGTAGCAGCAATAAATCCCCAATGGAAGCAATAACACTATAAATGCAGAGATCTTTTCATGCCCACAGAGAAGGACTAGGTAAACCTGCTCTCCTAATCCATTACCAACAAAGCCCAAAACCACAAGCTTCTGACATCCTCAACAAAAGCAGCAGACACTCCCTGTACCTCAGGGCAAGGGATGAAAAAGTTTCACTGAGAACAATACCATGTTCTTCAGTGATAAGTAGAATTCCAAGACACGAAAGGATTCCCAACATAAGGCAATAAACAAGTAGGGAATAAATAGAACAAATCGGACCCGCCCTAATTCCCTGCCCCACCCCCCTCAAAAAAGACCATTTCCAAAACCCTTTTAAAATTGTCCCTGTTTCTCTCTAACAGTGAGGAGAGAAAAGGGTGACAATAAGTATGAGTCATTCAGATGTCAATACATTCCCGTTGAAACAGGTTTGAAGTGTACTTCTGTCACTGCTTTCCTTCCTTTCATATTCATTAAGAACTGCTTCCAGTTGACCATACTGATCTCTCACTTTTGGGGGGAGAGGGGGAGGGCGCATAAAGAAGTCAGTTTTGCCCTAACTTTATCAGCAGTAGTCACAGAAGAATTGTCTACACTATGTGGACATGTAGAGCTACCTACAATACAGATTATTTGATGAAAGACAGTGAAAACCACCAAGTATGTACTAAATGATCTAGTGAGAGATCAAAGAAATGGTATAAATAACACCCTCCTTCCACTCCCAACAAATTATTATATAAAAAATTAGAATTTGAGCCTTGAACCTCTGAGTGAAAGAGAGAAGAAACACCTACTTAGCTATGCCGTCAGGAAGCAAGCACACAAGCACAAGGGCTGGTCACTTAATTCCAGCCCTTTATAGGGTCTCTAATATAATGCATCATATGAAGGTGTACAAACAGTTGCATGGCATTACACTGAGTCTTTATCATCTTTGTGGAAAAGAATTCAGATCAATCCGTTGTAATAATTTTCAAAGAATGAGACAATCAGAAACATGAGGCTTATGGAAGTGATGCAACAAGCTGCACAGCTGAAAAGACAATAGTGAAAACATAGATTTTAGATAACTTTTAATGACTCTCAAGCTTTGTCACGTAAGTGTGCCTGCAGAAAAGCTACTTTCTGTTCACCCGTGCTGTAACTGCATGAGTTCCTGTTAAGCTGGAGCAGCTATGGCTTTGTAAGCAAACAAACTCAGAGCTGGGGTTCTGAAATTGCATTGAAATCAGCCCAGCTGGCGAAAGGATGACAGCTGAACAATAATTCCACCTTTAGCATTTAACTGGGATTAACAGGCAGAATTTAAGAATAAGCACAGTTTTAAGAAGTCTCCCAGAAATTATCTTGCTTGGCAAGCTCCCCCTCTCCCCTCTAAGAGGTATTTATGATTATGTAAGTTAGGGAAAAAAATCCAGTATTTGCAATATTTTTAACCCTTCTTGTTAGTTATACAATCAAGTTTGTTTTCCCAAAAGGTCATGTTACATCAGTAGAGGGGTGAAATGGATTCCCCTCTGAAGGGTAACTTCAATGGTTTTTCCTTATCTAAAATCAGGTTTTGTTTACTGAAAAGAGTGGTTACAGTGTGATACAGCTTTATTTGAACGTTTCTTCTGGAAATGAAGTAGAGGAAGAAATATTCCACGGAGGTGGAAAAAAAATTGTCTGAGGGTGATGGAGAACCAGCACAGGCTGCTCGGAGAGGTTGTGGACTCTCCTCTGGAGATACTCAAAACCCTTCTGGATGCGTTCCTGTGCAACCTGCTTTAGCTGGGGGGCTTGGACTAAAAGAACTCCAGAGGTTCCTTCCAACCCCTACCATTCTGTGATTCTGTGACTGACAAACCTAGAACCTGAAGTGCTGTCTATGTACTTCACTGGATGTGTACTTCACTGAATATTTAGATTCCTGCTCTTCCAGGGTAAAATGCCAGAAAGACTTTACCCAGCAAATACTTTTCAAGAGATCAGGCAGTGGCTCAGCTGGATTAGCTCCTGATCCCAAGACTTTCAGGAAAATAAGTTACAACGGATTTTTATGATACAATTGTCGAATATAATAAAATGGAACATAAGAGATGCAAGTATTTGATTAAAATATTCAGCAAAACATCTAGATCAGAATTTAATCACCGGGGTACACCTTTTTTGTGTACTGAATTTATTTTCCTGCTGGATATCTTTAAGAAAATGAGCCTTAGGCAATTGCACAGGTACTCGAAGGACTGTGCTCTCCCTGGTAACTCTGAATCTGTAATGAAGGTTCAACCCAACTTAACAGAAAAGTTGAGAGCTCAAAAATAATTACAGTTTATTTTGCAAAAGCAAGCACCTTAGCAAAGAAAAGATCCAAATAAAGGTCCCTGGGGGGTAAAACTACAGCATAAGATAAAATGGTCTGTGTATTGTTTATTAAAGGCAAGGATAAATAAGGTGTGGTAAATAACAGAAATGCACCTAAGTTATGGTGCTTCTTTACCATCTATGCTTATACAGCTTCATTCACTAAGCAGGAAAATCTCTCAAAATTTGTGCCATACATAGAGTAAATAATTCTGGATGGAATCTCTGGAGGTTGTCTAGCTCAACCCACTGCTCAGGTAAGCTTAAGTCTAAAATTACACTATGTTGTTCAGGCCTTGTCCAGTCAAGTGTTGAGTATCTGCAAGGATGGAAATTCCACAGGCTTTCTGAGTCCCTGATCGAGAGGTACTCATAGTGCAATGTTTCTTCCTTACATCTATTTGAAACTTCACTTACTTCAACTTGTGTTCATTGAATGTTGCCTTTTTCCATGCAACACATCTGAAAAAAGGCTGGTTCTGTCTTCTCTACAAACCATGGTTAGATAGCTGAAGACATCCCCTTAGACTCCCCTGTAATGAACCAACACCTCATCTCCCAACCTCTCCTCGCACACCTCATGCTGCAGTGCAGTGATCATGTGGGTGACCCTCTGCTGGACAAAATCCAGTTCTTCAGACTGTCTTTTCCTGTGGGGGGACCAAAACCAGACACAGTGTTCTGGATGCTGCCTCCCAAGTGCAACACTGATGGCAATAATTACTCTATTTGATCCACAGTCTGCACTTCTCTTAATATGGTTTATCTTCACCACCACTAGGACACACTGCTCACTTATATTCAACTTGCTGTCCCACGGGAATCTGGGTCTTTTTCGCTAAGCTGCTTCTTAGCCTTCTGTCCCAAATGCTAAACTTTGTGGAACTTCATGAAGCTTCTGCCAGGCCCCTTCTCCAATTGGAATTCCAGTCAACTCCTCCCCCTGCTCTGTGGTCATTTGTGGACTTGAGAGGGCATTCCAATCCACCCCCCAGGCTACGATGAAAATAACACGGGATATCACCCCTTGCTACAGACTGCTGTGGGACACCACTTGTAAATTTGCCATCTGTGACTGCAAGTTTAGACTCTGAACTGTTGACACTACCTGTTGGCCCCAAAGGACCAGCCAGTTTTTCACCCAGACATCTTTAACCTGGTCAAAATCATCTCTCTTCTGTCTTAAAAAGCTAGGTAACCCAGTAACAGTTGCACAGTACTCCTGAATAGACATACACAAAGTAAGCAACAATTTGATTTTGACGGGTGACTTGGTGAACACGAAAATTGCTGGAAGTACTAGAGAAAAAAGAATATCTAGACAGATGAATAAAAAAGGTATGCAAAACAACTAACACAGTGAAAGAGCTGTATTAAAAGAGTCCAAGGAAACAATTCAGGAAGAAAGAACATCACATAACATTTTGGCTTAAAATATTTCAAAGTCTCTCGTCTAACTGTTGCAATCTCTTTCCAGCACCTAATTCTCCAGATACATGTATTTTTATCAAATGACTAATGCAGCTTGTAGCAATTCTTGCACACTTTGCCCTTTTCTTCCCCCCCACCTCATGTTCTGATTTAATTCGGTGATGATGTATCTCTTTTGCTCAAATCCACACAACTTTATTATCATAATAGTTTGAACACACTGTGAAGTTTAAGATAACACTGTATTTTGAAATTAATTGAGAGAAACTGAGATGGATACAAATAGAACTGAGAAGAATGACAGACACAATACACTTTTTAAAAAAAATAAAGGAAGAATTATGGCCTCTTACTAGTGTGAGCACCTGAGGGCGGTGCGCTTGCGCGCCTGGACCGCAACAGCCCTCCAACAGAGAAAACATACCTTATGCAGACAGAAAAAAACCCTGACTATATACAAACCATTGATGAATTAATCTAGTGTAAGAAATTCCTTGTTAGAAGAACTTGCAAAAAGAGCCTGAGTATAAATTTAAAGCTTGCGGTGTCTCTTTTAGTTCTACCAGTGTTACCCTTTTAGGCTAAGAAAAAATTAAACTCGGCATACAGGTAATGCAGAGAGAATTTATCTTCAGATGTTACAGGGAACTTTTCCAAATTCTTCTCTGAAAACGATTCCTGACTGGCATTCAAGATAGCCTGTAGTGTCATTTGTCAGTTTGGAGTTTCTCTCCACCCCCAGATCTGTGTTTTGTCACCAGACAATCCCATGAAGGCTGTGATATTGAGTAATAATGGTAACACAGGTCAAGAAAATATTCTAGTCTCCTGCTTCATGAAAGAAAATTCTACATGAGGGAAACATTAAAAAAAAAAAAGAAGAAAAGAAAAAAAGCAAGGGCAAGCCCAGACATTCATCTTCCCATTTCAACATTGTTCACATTTGACAATATTTTGTACCTAGTCATTACCTCTATTCCACTTCCACGAAGGAAACTATCACTGGGATCAAAGTCAAACTGCCATGACTTACTGACTAGGCAACAGGACATTTGTAGAGATTTGCAAGCAGGAAGCTCACATTGTAAGTTACATATATAATACTATTATTTACTGTCTATTGCATAATATGGAAATAACTACATCCTTAAACTAAAGAGCTTATATATATATATGATTGATAAATTAGTCATCCCAACCTTAAAGAAACTATGTTCCTCTGGTGTTTAAACAATCTCATCTTTCATAAGGTGAGCAAGTCCAGTCACCTGAATACCTACAGTGCACGGGACACATTGACACTAGGGTTGTAGCATCTGGAACTGCAGCAGTTACTCCAACAGGCCCAAGCAGGCTTTAGAGGGGAACACAGCAGAGTCAATGCATTGTTTGAACAGCAGCCAACCACAGTCACTGAACTCACACGGATGTATTTCTCCAGTGCCTGAGCATCTCGTCTATGTGATTTTATTCGGGGCGTGATACTCGACACATTTAAAACACAGACATCTCGAAGCAGCATGATTCTGCAGCCCCCGCAAGCAGCAGCCAGAAAAGCTGGTCGCCAGCTTGCTCTGCGGCCGGGCGGGCACTGCTGACCCCGCGGCTCGGCCCGCTCCCCGCCGTTCTCCGCGGGACGGGCAGCGCTGCTCGCCTCCCAGTGCGGCGGGACGGCGATCAGACGATCGCCTGGTGACACCGCCGGCCAGCGGCTCCGCCACCTCCGTGTCTACCGGCGCTCGCTCTTCGCGGCGCAGCAGCCGGGGATGACGGCCCCGAGCGTGAGATGGGAGCCGGGGAAGCGGCAGCACGGCTCTCCGCGGCCGCTCCCCCTGCCCTTCCCCAAGGGCACAGCAGAGGCCGGAGGGACCCCCGCGAGGACGCGGGAGACGGAAGGTGCGGCAGCGGCGGCTCCCTCAGGCCGCGGGGCCGCCGCCTGTCCCCGCACGCCTGAGCGCCCGGGGCCGCCCCAAGCCCCACGATGTGCTCACCAGGAAGCGGGTGGAGCTGGTGCCCTGATCGATGGAGCCCACCAGCGGCCCCAGCACCATCCGGTCCGACGCAGCCATGAGCCCTCCTCCGCCGCCCGGTGGGTGCCCTCAGCGAGCCCTCAGCCAGCGCTTAACGGCCGCGCTCGCGGCCAGCGGCGCGTGGCTGCCCGCGGGAAGCCGGCGGGGGGGCGGGGCGCGGGCGGGGC
>JAVSBS010023968.1:81551-105220 GCA_033124195.1 Coracias cyanogaster | reverse complement strand
TGGAGGAGAGAAGGCTCCGGTGAGACCTTATAGCAGCCTTCCAGTACCTAAAGAGGGCCTCAAGAAATATGGAGACTTTTTACAAGGACATTTATTGATAGGACAAGGAGTACTGCCTTTAAACTGAAAAAGGGTAGATTTAGATTAGATATTAGGAAGAAGTTATTAACTGTGGGAGTGGTGAGACACTGGAACATGTTGCCCGGAGAGGCTGTGGATGCCCCTTTCCTGGAAATGCTCAAGGCCACGTTGTATGAGTCTTTGAGGAACCTGGTCCAGTGTAAGTTATCTCTGCCCAGGCAAGTCGGGGTGGAACTATATGATCTTTAATGTCCCTTCCAACTCAAACCATTTTATGATTCTATGTTTCTATTATTTAGCCTATAAATTCAATGTGTACGGTAGAATTGAGTTTATTACATGAAACAGAGAAGCGAGTCACTTTTAATGTGTTTTCAGTAACTTTCATCAGTAACACTGGTACATGATGTTTTCTTATCAGAAGTGGTTTGTGAAATCTTTCTTCCAATAAAAATGTAGGAGTCAAAACCATGAATGAGAAGATCTTAGGAAAAGAATCATATTAAAAATAGTTCTTCTAACCTAGAAAAAGTGTAGCAAGACACTCCACCCACAAATATCCTGAAGATAAAGAAAAGTACATCTTGAAAAATCTGTATTTTGAAATGACTATTTTTGTTCCTCATGTAATTAATACAGACATTGACCGGGTATATAGGACATTGTTCCTCCTTGTCTCTTAATATTATCATCTGCTGTATATAAAGAAATGCTTTATAGTATACCTTCATTAAAATCAGAATGAAAACCTAAATCTTTTGCATGTAGATTGTGCTAAGTGATTTTAGTCTCAATTTTGACTGATTTTTCCAGTGACCCATTTATCAGCTCTACCCTACTGTATGTAGTAGCTTTGCAGTCCCAGAGTAGCATTGCAAAGGATTCAATAACGGGGGGGAAACAAAGGGAGTTACTGATAGTGGGTGTTTTGAGCTCTACTAAAATTAGAGGGCACTAATATCTCATCAGTACTCTTTTTAGGCTTTTTTCCTAACTGACTTTTGTCCTAATTCATGAACATGATCCCTGAATTCATTTTTTTTTAAGGACATAAAAATGGCCAATCTTCCGAAGTGGACTGGAAGATTGTATTTTTTCTCCCTTGTTTTTCCTAACACAGTTATAGTCATTATCAGATCTTCCCTGCCAAGTTTCAGACAACTGGACTTGGATTCATTTTCCCTACGAGGCAGTCTGCTGTGCTAATGGCCAAGAAATCAGGTCACCTTTTGAAACCACCAGTAGAGTGTTTGATTGACAGACATGTATATTAAAAATAATGTTCTCTTTATGGCTTTTATTTTCTGCTGTGCTCTAGTATCTGTCTTCTCTTGCTAGTTTATTAACTGTTGGAGTGTATGTACATGAAAACAATACTGTCCCTGATCCCTTGCCCTACTTGTAATATACTTCTCCAAGCTCTCTTTTTCAGAGCCAGTTATATACTGAACTTTAAATGCTGTCTTTCCAGCTCTTTTCAGTTGTACAAAGCTGCTCTGTTACCCTTCCAGATCAATTCATAGCTTTTCCGCCTATGAGCCAGCGCTCTGTCAGTTCAGTTTCCATCCTTGGCCTCACACCCTCGCCCACCATGGACATTACAGAGAAATATCAGGCTGGATATTACCTCTTCTGGCCTTCTCTTTAGTGATATATAGATACAACCACTAAATGGCACCCTGCCTCAGGCTGAGCAGCCACAGAATTTTCTCCACGTTGCAATATGCAGTTTGCTGAACAAGAAAAACCAGACTTCTGAAATCGCTCTGCAGGTGGCTGCTAAGAGGGGAATATATATCTCCTAATCAGGTCTTAGGCCTGAGTCTTTTCAAGCTATACTAAATTGCCTGGGATAGTGCTGGGATGGACTTTGATACAGATAAAGGCAGAGGATAACCTATAGGTAAATGCTGGGAGGGTAGAGATAATGGTCCCATCATTTCTTCCTAGCTTCATATATTTGAAAGTAGAGTAAGACACAGTCCAGGTCAGTTCGTTCTGCTGTTGGTTAAAGTCAGCTCATAGTTACTCCATTGCAACACTTTAAAGATCATGGGAATCCCATGAGGAATCATTCCTAAACATAGAATCTGTCCTAAATATGAAGTACAACCATAAGTTTATTGACTGAGATCGGCACCTAGCTAAAATAAGTGGTAGGAGAGTGGTGCGGGAAATTTAATCCTTCCCCTTTTGCCAATGGATCACCAAACAAGTAACGAGCCAAAATTCCTTCTTAGTTACAGAAGGGAATCTATTTTAAAAGGTTTTGACAGCTGCTTCCTCTACCAGTTCAGGGTCCTTCCCTACCTATCCCAATTCTGGATTTCCCTTCAGTTTTGTTAACTTCTGTGTATCTTTTTAGGTTGCTTACTCATTGCTATATCTTAGCAGTGATGTCCTAAGATAACTTTAGTGCATGTGAGTACACAACCTGGGTTGTTGCCATTTAGTTGTTTACTACATGGCAATCAACTGAAGAATATATCATATTTAGTTTTGAAAGATAGGTTGAAAAGTCACTTAAAATTTTTGGCAGCTCTTTTTTTGAATTTTGCATTCTTTAAATGCTTTTAATGTCAACAACCGAAACTTGTAATTAACATTCATTTTTTGTGACATTTTCATTGAGGTGACATGGAGCCGGGCCACAGAACCCTCTGCCCTGTGTCATAGTTTGACAAATATGATCCAAAATAAAGCATTCCTTTTGCATGCTCATTAAAATGGTCCTTGTCCTAATAATCTAGATAAAGGTGAGAGAAATGATTGCTTAGTGCTTTCCCCTACACTTACAAAGAAGATATAAAGAAGGATCTCCTTGTCATGTGAATAAAAAGATCATCTCCCCATTTTCTTTAAAGGCCTTAATTTTATCATTATCACAGAATCACTCTGGTTGGGAAAGACTTTTGAGATCATTGAGTCCAACCACTAGCCTAACTCTACCATGTCCACCACTGAACCATGTCCCCAGCCCCACATCTTCGTGTCCTTTAAACATCACCAGGGATAGTGATTCAGCCACCTCCCTGGACAGCCTGGTCCAGTGCCTGACAACCCTTAACCCTTACCCTTACTAATGCTTCTTGAGTACTGCCAGGCTTGGTGACATTACTGCTTCCCTGGGGAGCCTGTTCCAGTGCTCCACCACCCTCTGGGTGAAGAACCTCTTCCTAATGTCCAGCCTATCACAACAGCTTACTTCATATTTTCTTCCCATTATCAAGGCTTCAGGATACAAACTAGAGCAATTTAAAATCACCCTTTTACTTCTGCACCTTGGCCTCTAGCCAAAGCTAATCCACCACATGTGGTGTTACTGCTACAACCAGGTTCAGAAATTTCTGGACATACATGTTCAAGAAACAATTCTACAGTCTGATTTTTTATTATTTTTTTTCCATGTGTGGAAATTCTATGATTCTGTGATAGATCCCATACTTACTGTTACCACTCTTAGTTTTTAGATGCATTTTGGAGTCCATGGATAAATATTTGAAATCCAGATATAACAGAATTCTGGAACATCATCCCCAGCAATATTTTTAAGGCTTAGTCACATGTTTTGCTGATCATTTGAAAGGGCCTAATAGCAACTGCTGGACCACTTTCAGTGGTTAGTATTTCTGGCTAAAGATGAGATTAATCACCCTGGAAACCACTTGTAACTATAAGAAGGGTAAAAATTGAATTATGCTTAAGTGATTGTGACTCCTGGGACCTAGAGAGAATGAGACTTAACTTGTACTCCCCAAATCACTAGCCAAAAAGGCTCCTTGGTAATATTTTTGAAAATATACTTTAAAAAAAAATATATTCAGACTTTTTGCTAATCTATCTAGTCCCGTTGTAATTTAAGAAAGCATCCAGCTGTGTAGGAAGTCTAAATAATCGTGGACATTTGCTACTGAACACGTTTCTTAGATACCTGATCAAATACAATGCTATGGCCATAGCATAGGGCTAGAATATCTTCCCTGTTCCCCTGCTTCCAATAGTTTTACCAACATATATAATAATGGATAAACTTTTAGGGAAGGCTCAATAGAATCATATGTATTTTGGGGGGGCTCAGAAGCCACAGCTCTCTTGCCTTCAACAGAAATGGGAGATACTAAAAAGTTCTGAAAATGAGGCCTTAAATGTGTTTACCTTAGTAGACCCAACCTGATAGCTTTTCAGAGAAAAAGTCTTTGCAGTTTGTTTGCTCTTGGCAAACAGTGATCTCTACCACTCATAAAATTCCTACCATTGCAATCACTCCTGTGTAAACTGTTATGCTTAATTGACACATTCATGAGTCATGATACTGGCCACTAACTGAAGTCATAAACACTGTATGTGGTGGCTGTGTGTGCAGGGACACAGCAAGGCAAAAACCCAGCAGCATTGCTAACATTTTTGAATAGTGCCAGAGGCGTGAAGGCAGGACCCTTTTTCTGTTACTATAGGGAGACCAGGGCCCTATAATGCCATGCCGTGTATATTCATGCATATAGGCAGAGCTTGCAATTCCAGCAGGAAAAAGAGAAATGCAGGGCAAGCAGAAAGTGTTTTAATTTTTCTCTTGGAACCATCAGATTAAATGACAAATGACCAGCCCCAGAACACACAAGAGGTTTGTGGCAGAGCACAGAACTATGCTTTATTTTCTCATGAACCAGGTTAATACTTTTCTTAGTAGATTCTACTTCCTTTAATCAACTGAGACATCTCAACATTGAATCAAAATGGAATGAAAGACAAGCAAATGCACCACAGGTGCTTTTTATTTAGTAACAGCGGTGAATAATTAATGGAACAAATGACAAAAAGACATCATACTTTTTCTTAAAAATTAATTATTGCTAGTGGATATTTTAAGCAGTTACATTGAATGCCCAAGACAATTACATCACCTGCACTGTTGTGACAGCAAGGAGGAAAGACAAAGGAATAATAACTCAACAAAAATAATGTAGGAATTCTAAATAAGGAAAAAAACCTAACAAAATAATGTTGTTTTGTTAATAATCCTAATTTTATATATGCACGAAGTGATTTTTAAATTAATTATTCATTCCTAGGAAGTAAGCAGAAGAACATTCTGAACTTTTGTGTAAAGCCTTAAAATTTTATAAAAATCCAATGTAATGATAATAATTTGGAAAGCTTTCACTTCAATTTTTCCTGAATATCTGCCATAATTGTTTCAATTCACTGGAGGTAACTTACATCAGAAAAGCCTGAAGTTCTGAAATTTGAGCTAGGCTTGGCATAATTTGAAGCAATTAAATGTTGAAATGCTACAGGGGCTGTTTGCTGAGATTCTAATAGGGCTTTTCCAGAGTTCAGCTGTTGACTTCGCTTAGGTGCAACATGTAATCAGCAGCTCTGAAAATTGAATTATTTATTCTGGTGCCTCAGTAGGCATCATTCTTTTACTTGAGAATGAACATTTCAGCCATTCCAGCGTTATTCAGGTTAAAGTTATTCAATCTGTGTAGACAATGCCATGATTGTGCAACTTCTGTACTTAGAAGGAGCAATTGCCTTCCCATGCCTTGCTTTGGCATCCTTGCTACAGGGACATAATGTATTTCCTACTCAGGGATAATTTTACTCTCTGAGGAAATGCTGAGGGTAGTAAGGAGACCTCTTTTTTTTCTTCCTGGAGAGGAAATGGCTGTGCTCTTACTAGAGCCTCATTTTGAAAGACCCTCATAAATTGTGTGAGGAAATGTGTATATGTGCTCGAGAAGGTGGATAGAGGTTGCATTTTCAGTTATTCTTGCTCCCTCAGTTCTGCAAATTTGCCCAAAGACTTGAGAACTGAATCCCTTCATAAATGTGTCCATTAAATTTAAGAGTTGTTTTAACAAATTGATATTAAATTCATTGCTGACAAATTGACTAGTTGAGTTAGACCATAGGGTCAAAAAAAGCACATTATCTCCCTAGCTTTGGAGAAACCAACGCCTATGTCAAAGGATGAATAAACTGAAGGCTGTCAACATACTAGCCACATTGGGAAAAGGCAGATACCACAAACAATAACTTTAATTATTCTAAGAGACCTCTAAAATATATAGAGGGTAGCTCCTTTCCTTAATTATTGCAATTTACAGTTACTGAGCAGATACAGTAAAACTGAGCAGGTTTGCATTGTTTAGCTGGAAACACGAACTGTATTTTTTCTTGGCGTAGATGTGGGGACTAATTTAATTGAATGTCAGGCTAGAAAGTTTGCTGAGGATCTCAGTGAGTACACAGCTGGAATAGCACAGAGAGCCCTAGCAAGAAATTTGTGGAGCTTTTATATTTTTCTGACAGTTCTATAATCCAGAAGAACTGGCTGTCCAGGCTGCTCAAGATTAATTGTGCCTGAAAGCAATAGAAAATGGTTCTTTAGCTTTGCATATTGTTGCTCATCAAATACAAAATGTTCAAAAGCTTTTCTCTATCTACAAAGAGTAAGCATTGGTCATGACTTTTTCCTAGTTACATTTCATATTCAACAGTGATGGTAACTCAAAAAGCTTCTTCTTTATATTATGCAAGTAAGTGGCCATACAATTGTTTACACAGTAATTGTTGTAGGGTAATACAATTAAAAGGACTAAAACTTGGAAATGGCAGAACACTTTCATTGACATTGTACCCCCCTCTCCCCATGCATCCCTGATACACTGTCTTTGAATATTATAATAAAATTGTTAGCCACAGATCACTGTCTACTTCCCCTTCAGGACTGCAACCTCAGCTAACACACAGATGCCTTGATAAAGTGGAGTAAAGCACTAATTTACCTCTCAGGGGAGACACCATTATCAGGTAGGTGGTTTTCCCAGAGTGAGACTCATCCTCTGTGCTCTGGATATGTTGACCCCTGTGATTTCCCCAAACACAGGAAAACTGACTGCATAATTTGTGGTAGTGGGAGACTGCATTCACGCTTTCCCCTGTGTTAGGAAGGTAACAAAAAGAGAGGAAAACAAAACCCAAGAAAGGCAAGTGATGCACAACGCTATTGTTCATCACCCACTGACCGATGCTTAGCCAGTTCCCAAGCAGGGATGCACCCCTCCCAGCCAGCTTCCCTCAGTTTATATACTGAGCATGATGATCTATGGTGTGGAACATCCTTTTGGCTAGTTTTCGTCAGCTGTCTTTGCCATGCTCCCCTCCAGTTTCTTGTGCACCTCCTCGATGAATGGGATATTTTTTTATAAATCCATCTTCTGTGTTCATTTCAGAAGCTGACAGGTGGATAGTGACTGAGGCAGGGAACTGCAAGAATAGAATACATGATTTAGATTTTGTTGTGGTCGGCATGCAAGCGTCCGACCCACCTCCCAAAGGGAAAGAGGATCGAGGGCAGAGCGAGATACTTCCCTCCAAGCTCGTAGGCAATTAAGGAGACTGATGAGTATTTAACGAATTTATTACCAGATATATTCACATAAACCGTACCTACTCTATGGAGGTACCACGATACGCCACTCCCACCCACTCACTCTCCCTTCCCTGAGGAGAACTAGAAAACCACTGAGGGGATAGGGCAAATAAGTACTTAATTGGGTCAAAATATAACCTGTATGTAGATGATGTGGTGTGGGGGTGATGGTGTATGTGTGTGTGTGTGTGTCGTGTGTATCTACCCTTTTTCCAGTGTGTGGCGATGGTCTGGGTAGGGTCTGGCAACAACGACGGGACCTGGCTTGGCTCGGCGCCAGTCGTAGCAGCTTGCGCTGGCAGGCGGCAACGGGACCCAGCTTAGAGTGGCGGCAGTTGTAGCAGCTCGCGCTTGGCTCGGCGCCAACTTCTTCGCCAGGGTCTCTCCAGCGCAGCAGCGACTAGCGGTTTTCTTCTTCGGCTCGTGACTTCTTCGACTTGCAGCTTTAAAATAGCTTAGGGCAGTTACACACCCAGAGTCCTTCCCCGGCGGCAGCGGCGGCACGCACCTGGCCGGCTGCGGCGCACAGCTCAGGGCTTGCGCGTACTCAACAGGAGCGGTCCTGCCAGGTGCTTGGCAGCGTGCGTACGGGAGAGAGGGAGACTGGATACGACCATGGTGATGGGGACAGCCGCAGCAAGTCTCTGGGCTACAGTCACAGCGGCGCATCTCTCAATGTGTGTGGGGAAAAAGAGAGAGTCTTCTGTTTTCCCTCGGAGTTTTATATCTTGCCATGTCCCCCACAACTTCCAAGTTCCGGCTTTCAACTTCCGGAGGATTTTCCAATGGTCCGCGGAAGTTGTAGTTCTTTTTAGCTGACTTAGAAAGACATTTCAAAATAGTGGGTCGGTTTCCCACATCTCACCCCATGGCTTTTTAAGGCAGCGATCATCTAGTGCTATCGTATGGATGAACATATGTATGGGTTATGTCCTAGTTGGTTCTCATTTAGCCCTTACCTCCCATTAGATTCCTCTTCTCCTCAGGCGTAGGGATAGCTAGGGAAGGAAAGAAGAATATCTAATACCAATACAATAAATACATATATACAGAATAAACCCAGGGAGCAACTCCCTGTGATATAGTCCTACAATATATATACAATATATACACAATCCATTCACCTAACATTTGATGGACAAACAACACACATATTTGCTTGATGCCAGCATCAATTACATTCTATTTTATCCCTATACCAGTATATTGATAATATTTACAAAGGACAACCCCAAAGCACGAGTTTTGGGAGACACTGTTGTAGAGCACATTGCTCTACAACAGACTGTGGGGTGACCAAGTCCACAGTGGTTGCAAGGTAGCCCCTCTAGAGATCGGTAGCAGGTCAAACCTGATACCAGTCTGGGATGTCTCCTGCTTTTTAGGTTGTTGAATCAAAGGCACAAAACGACACAGAAGCTTTATTTATTTGGCATGAAGTATCCAGTTGGTACTGATTTTATGTCGTTTGTACTGAGACACTCTCAGTAATAATCAGTAGATGGGTTTGAAATTTCACTATCAGAAACCACTGAGATACTGAATTAAAATTCATGCCATCAAATGGTATCTGAATTGAAGACTACTACAAAACTGGTTTCTAAAGAACAAAGTTAGAGCAAAAGGAGACACTCAAATATTGTCAAGGTCAAGTAAAACACCAAAAATCTTTGAATCTCAAAGTAATACTAATAAATTCTGAAACAAAACCAAAAAAGACTTAAACAATTCTCCCTAACAACTCCATTGATAGTCTTACTGTTTTCTTGGAAATAATTTAAACTAGCTAAAATATTAACTATTTTTTATTTAATTATTTTTTCAAATTTATGTGGATCCAAACATTACATGGTGTTATACTTTTTAAAAGAAGAGTCATAACATTTTAATTGGTTTCTACATTTATAATTTCTGTCAATTCCACCCAGAAGTCAACCTGGCTTTTTCCTGACAAAGGTAACAATTGTTGAAATATCTGAGAGTATAGAAGCAATACAGATTTTTGTTAAAAATAAAAATTATGTTTGAGTTGAGTCTCCAGAAACATCATTTTGAAGAAAGAAGTGTAAATTTGCCTGTAGTAGCAACAAAGTAAGTCTGATTACAGTGTGATAAGAACTATATAGTGAAACTTTAGACTAACCAGTATCAATGTATACAGAACAGAGAATAATTTGGCTTCTAGACTGTTACAGAAAAAAAAAAAGACACTGCAAGTAAGAAGGATTTCCTGTTCCTGAGCTCCAGAACCACAGTCCCACAGCACTGTCTGCGAGTTCCTGTCCTAAGTAAGCAAAGGAAGAGGTCCACGGTCCACCCACAGCTACACTATCTCTAAGGTGGCCTTAGCCCCAGCTGCCAGATCACCAGAAGAAGGTGATCTCTCAGAGTCCTGACACCAAGCACGGCTGTTCAGGTAGTGTGAACAGGGTTGAGGTTCATTTGATGCTAGTTTGGGTACCGGTCCAATGACTTTCTGTAGTCACCTCATACTGTTAGGGTGGCATTCTCCCCTCAATACGTTTTTGATAAGTTTGTTCATGCTGCTGGAAGTGACAACCTATCTCCATGTTGATTACTTGTAGTCGGAGGTGGTGGCCTTCTAAGATCCTGGCAGATTTAGAAATTGTATCAATCTTTACCAGTAGGACTCGAATAGTTGCTTACCAGTATGTATTTATGCTGAGTTTACTTACTCATCTATACTACCACAAAGTTAAAGTCCCAGCAAAAGCTTGTCAAAGGCTTCATCCTAGCTCTTCTCCACACAGAGATTCCAACTCTACAGCTTTGGAGGCAGAGGTTTTTGTGCAGTTATAGGGGTACCTGATTTCTGGTTCCTTAGATGCAGAAAAAGACAAGATGAAGAGAAATTATTTTAGGATTATTGTCTTGACACTATGTAAGTCTTAAAAATATCTCTAAAAAACATAAGAAAGATCACTAAAAAAAGCGTGCAGGAAAAGTTACATGAAACACAGTCTGGATACATCATAGATAAGATGGAAACATCCCTAACATAATGATATAAATAAAGGAAAATGTTCACAGATTATATTCTGCATAGTGCTAAAATATTTTTTTTTAACGATAGGGAAGAGCTAAGCAGTTCCAGAATTCTCAGTCTGACTTCTAGTTTCACATGTAGTCTACAGCTCCCTTATCCTATTTATCTATTTTTTCGCCACCAAAGAAGTATCCTTTTTTTCTGAAAAAAAAAAGGTCCCAAATCAGAAAATCCAAAATTTAATAATCTCTTCTACTATAATTTTTTAAGGCTTTAATTTGTTTTTAGTCTATTTTATCAAACTTTACAGTCTTCTAAACTATTCTGAAAATGTTTGATTGTTTAACCATGAAATCTGGTGGCTATGATAAACTAAGTTTATCTTAGCTTGTATTTTCCACACGCTTCTTTTTTTCCCCTTCTAAATAATATTCTGTACTCTAAATGGGTCTGTGAACAATAGCCCTAATATTTCATTCTTAACTTTCATTATATTTCAAAGCAAATTATCTTTCCTTCTATAGATTGCTATGTTTCTCTACCATCTGTTTTGTAGTGAGGTGTATCAGCTAAAATTAGCAGATAAAAATCTCAACTTAAAAATGGGTTCAGTGTTCAAAGGCCAATTTTAAATTCACTCTCGATGTACTTTTTCTCAGAAAATGAACAGTTTGAGATCAGCAGACAATATGGAGATATTTTTGTGGGCATGTGCTTGTTACACAATAAGTAGTTCTTCAGGAAGAATTTCAAGGAGAAGCAGAGATAAACCTTGATAGTTTACTCCAGTATTGGAAACAGCATAGAAGAATAAATAACAAGAGCTCAACTGGGTGCAAGACCTGAACATCTTTAAAACTGTTCATAGTCTTTAAATTGTATATATAATTATGCACATGATGAAGCAGATAGAAAAAATAATGTAAATTACAAATCAAAGGCCAGAAATTGTCATATATAAAGCCATAATTTTGAAAATGTTGATTAAACATATTTTTCAAGTGTCAAAGTTGAATGAATACAGGTACCACAAGGCACAACTTGACCTTTATTTTTATTACAACTGTCAGAAATACTGAATGAAATTGTATGCCATAAATTAGAAGAACTGCTTTAATTTTGCCTGTAGGAAGATAATTAGGACACTATGGAAGCTTAATGCCAAAGAATGTGTAACTTTTTATCTTAGTATAACAGAAAAGGCATTTTTAACAAATTTATTTTGGTTCCCATATGACGCTCCAAAATATATGCCAACTAGTTTTTTTAATAACTTTAGAGTTATTAATCAAATTTCTCAAACTGTAATTCCATCTTTTCAACATCAATATATTTCTTGCATGGATTCTTGTTCACTCATGTTCTTATGATACTTCAATCTTCTCCTGATCCCCTTTTCACTTCCAAGGACTGGATCCTACATTCTTCCACTTCAGCATGATTCTTTCAATCTGTGTCTCAGAACAGACTCTCTTGAATCTTAAAATTGAACAATGTAAAAATACTGTTTTCTTTTCCATGTCACAAGTATGAATTTTTGTCTTTTTTTTTTTTTTTTTTCACTCCTTTAAGCTTTCAACTCAGCTTCAGGAACAAAGAGGTTTTTTTAAGTGTAAAAGTATTGCAAAAAAATAGGTACACGATGAACTCGTCGTTATTCTCATATAAGT
Organism: Coracias cyanogaster; assembly: GCA_033124195.1. NCBI lineage: Eukaryota > Metazoa > Chordata > Aves > Coraciiformes > Coraciidae > Coracias > Coracias cyanogaster. Next base: position 93,024 of record JAVSBS010023968.1, on the reverse strand, counting down.
ACTTGAGGGATCAGAATCTTGATGGATGCAATTACTTAGAAGAGGCCTCCTTCAGTAACACTCTTCTTTAAACATTGTCCCTTATCAGAAAGGAGGCATGTCTATCTGAACTGAAACCCTGTACTTCCATTTACACAAGCTAGATAATAATCTTTCAGTAAGTTTGTCTTACAGGCCTCAAACATAGCAATTCAATCTCAGTGGGATATTCCTTGGTTCACAAACCAATCAGCAGCAATCAGTAGCTCTTTTTATCAGGGATCACACTGTTGAATCACCCCTAGTTCTTATACAAAATTCAGGTAGCAGTCCTCTTATTAATGATAATTCCAGATGAGATGATAGATACCTGGCTCACATTCAAAATTTTCTTCATGAAAAGGTTAGTTATCAGCAGAAAATGCTACCAGTCTTCAGAATATTAAACACATAGAACCTACACAATATAGGATTATTCCCTTCAAATTCTGTGAATATGTATCTGTAAATCAGTGTAGGAGAGAAGTTGTTTTTATTATTACTACTACCATATGATATTCTTTCTCTACCTATATGTATTTGAATCTCATACTTTTCAGTACAGTAGACAAACATCTGTATTGCACTTCTCTAAACCACTGTCTCAGCCAAAAATCCTACCTGTAAAATGGAATAAAAATAAGGCCTTGATGAGGTCCTTCATTTACCAGCAAATTTAATTTATCTTTTCTATGACCAGATTAGTAAATACCTAAAAAACAATTAGACAATTATATTGCTATGACAATTTGATAGATTCTTGAAAATAATAACATTGCTACTGACCACAAGGGCAGAAGGAAAAAAAATTAGCAACTACTTGATTACCACATGGTAGAGGAAAAAGTGCACTGCCGGAACTCTTCAGCTTGGAAGACACATACCAAGGTGTACAAAAGCCAAATTAAAAAGTTCTTGAGATTTTTTCATTTTAAAAAAGTTTGCAATTTGAAAAATCTGAGTGTTTAACTGATAAAAATCTGTATTAAATTTCACCATAGTAGATAAGGAAGATTAAGTACAGCTAGAAACAAGTACTTGGCTGCAGTTGTTAATGCCTTGACTATGTTGGTTTTGCAACTAAAGTATAATAAAGTGGTAAGAAATAGCCAACATAGGTATGTGAAAAGCAAATTGTATCAAAGAAAGATGTTCCTCTATGACAGGATAACTAGTGAATAAAGAGTACAACAGGTATGATACAGGTTTCATGTAGCAAGAGGCAGTTCATGTACCATTGCCATTTGAAATCTAGTGAATCGTAAGACCAGTTAAATTGCTCTGTGGTGTGTATGAAATGGACAGAAAAGCCATCTGCAAGAGGTTATTTTAAAAAAACATTTCTTATAATATTTTGAGACAATTTGAAACAACAATACCAGGAGTCTGTATTACTCTAATTAAAATCTGTGTTAATGTATACTGTGAAACACTACAGAGACTTTCAACATATTCTTATACTAGTCTTAAATGGTAATAGAAGCCTTTTTTCCTTTCATAGTAGCCTTCAGTAGAGCCAGAAGATGAGAACTATTTCCCATTACTTTATTTCTGTTATCTTAATTTTTATGACAGGTCAGTGGAAATCATCAGCCACTAACATGTAATTATTTTTTCTACCATGATACCAAGTTTAACGTAAGAGATTTAGGCTTTATATAAGTATTAGAAAAAGTATTATTTGAATGCAAACCATAAATTTTACAATTTGATCTTTGTATAAAATTATGCATCAGTTTAACTATTTTCCAAAGACACAAAAAACACTCTATTTTTGTAATGTGCCCTATGAAATGTTATTTGTGTTGTGTTTCAGCTATGAAAAAATCCAAGATGTCTGATAGATTTTACAAGTATAAAAGCCTTTAATATTTAATAACATGGAAATTAGATTTATTATATATGAAAAAAAGGTAAAATATTCTGGGCAAAACCATATTTTAATTTTGCATTTACTGAGTTGTCTTTGTCCATAAAGTAGTTGAACTGAATTTAATGAGAAAGTAAATAAAAAGCTAAAAGTAGAAAACATCTTGTTCTATATATCAAAACTCAAATGGCATTGGTCCATGATGGCTGTTTACTAAATAGCTTGTAGATTAAAGTTTTGGCCACAGCTGTAAATGTAGTTCCAATCAGGAGCTGTAGGAGAATGGGACATTTATATGAGTTTGGAATTGAAGATCTGCTTCAGTTCTTCTATTAGCAGACATTTATGCACACCTTGAATGCATCTCTTACTTCTAACAATCATAATATCAATAAAAAATAGGATATAGTTTGAGCTCCTAAATGATGTACTGTACTATACAACACATCAAGGAAATACAATCATGTTCACATTACTTGAAGATATAGTGCCAAAAAAGCTATAGTGCTAGAAGTGATCCTGTATTCAAGGTAACTGTGATTTTTATGTAACAAAAGATTACTGTTTATTAAACCTGTCATGCAACACTATCTCCTCAACTAATGCAGAGATATCAGCATGTCTCCTCTGACTACTCTTTCTGTCAACATACTTTTTAAAGATAACAAGAACCTCCAGTTGGTCTTCATGTTTGTTTTTCAGCAAAACTCATCCAGTTCCAGATGGACTACTCTGTTAAATGTCATTCTGTGGTTATTAGACTCAATACCCGGCATATCACTGACAACATCAGTCCTCATAGTGTAATTTACTGCATGCACAATTGCACAGTGAGTTTGTATTCGTTAAAAACAACAACAAAAAAGACGTACTGAAGCAGCCAAATCAAATGCAGATGTTTGGCCAACCGTACTATTAAAAGTCATAAGCATGGCAGACTTTGGTGTTTACCCTTCACGTCTGTCCACTCTTTGAATATGAGAATGGATATTAACATAGGTAGTTGATAAAAGATGTCTGATCTGAAAACCATTATACTAGCACATCAATATGTTCCTTCTAGGCTAATTCAATACAGCATGTTACAATAATATAATGTCAGGTATTAGGCATTTTACAACAGAATTTATTCTGAGTGCATTCTGTGACTGTACATAGAAAGCACATGATCCAAATATTTGGCAGGTGGAAGTGAATCTAGTGAATTATTCATGACACTTTAAATCCATGAATTATTTATTATCCTCTTGGTACAACTCTGTTTAAGTAGAAATTGCAGCATTTTTTTTCTGAGGAAGGCATCAAATGAAATTCTGTGACTAAAAGTGGGGGTTTAGTTCCCTGCCTGTTGTTCATGGTGTATTTGTAAACTTTGTATCTATAATAAGAAATATTCAATCACAGTCTCAGTTTTTAAAGATAAAGTAATTTATTTAATTTTCCTTTCACAGGCTATGAGAGTTCTTTACCTCTAAAATTATCAGATTTAATGTCATATTTTTGTTCTTAATTTCTGTGCAATTTTATACAGATATAACACTGACAAAGAAAAATACATGGATGAGGTTTTGTATGTGCATTTTATTTATATTTTAAGCAGTTAACATTAGGCACTAGATTAGCCTGAGACAGATCAGTGACACATGAAACACAAAGATATTAAAGAGAACTATTAAGTTATCTCCTAGTTCCAAAATTTCTCCTATAAACAGGACTTTTACATGTCATATTACAGCTATAAATGGCATTGTTTCTATTTAGAATGTAGTGATTTTCTTATTGGAAATCCGACGTGTGTGTATAATCCCTCTGTGGAGCTGTATCTGCTTTATTGACAGTAAGACATTCTTGACATTACCATTGTCCCCAGTGGGGCAAAATTGCTAAAAATAATGTCAGTGAAGCCCTCACTCTCTGTTATACTATAACCAATGGCCTCAGTCTAGCAAACCTTTAACTGTGTCTATAATTTTATGAAAATACATTGTAGTTATGCCTTTGTTAAAGTCAATGACAGGCCTTTTGATGAGTTAAAAGGGTGTCTGAGAGACACTAATTGCATTTCAAGTAGATTAATCCTATTACTCAGATGACTTAAACTACAGAGAAGTTTCTGTGTTCCTCTATAACCATTTTTAAGAAAGCACAATATTTTGGTAGTGATCTGGCAAAACAGAGCTTAACTCTCTTCAGAAAGCTGAAGCCACAGAAGATACAACAGATTTGGGAGTTTCCTAGGAGAAACAAAATCCCCAAAAAGATCAGATATCAAAAAAAGGGAACAAAAAAATGTCTCTGTCCTTATCTCAAGGTCTTTTTTATTATATTAAATAGGAGAACTTGTTTGGGTTAAGGCTTTTCTTCTAAGGACTATTTTAAAGGATCAGACCCAAATGAATTGAAATTAAAATTCTAGTTTCGGTTAAGGTGGTGTTTCAAAGAGTATTGTGGAAAAAAAAATGAGTACAGTTTTCCTTTGTGCTTTTGGTTACTTTCTAATTCAAGAATATTAAAAGAACTCTGCAGTGTAATATAAAATATATTCTAATCTCTGCATTTAATTATGAAGAGCAGTAAATTGATATAAATAGTATATGATTAATAAAAAGTCGATGATTTAAAAATAGTCTATGACTAATAAAAAGAAGAATTAGCATTCAGCTAAGAAGCTGCCAACTTCTGCAGTCTGAGGACAGAAGCACTTTCTGTAATCAGAAAAAAGTCTTTGGATAAAAAAAAAAAAAAAAAAAAAAGAAAAAGCCATTTCTGCTTTCAGAATTTTTTTACTCAGTCTGCAGAGTTTGTTTTGATACCTTTAGGAGGAAAAAAATCTGGAAGTGCCCCGTCAGATATAAAAAAATACTCTATAAGCTGTGACAGTTTGTGAAGGTCCAAAACAATGACGGCTTTTGATCTGAATCAAACTCAATGTTACAGTGAAAACAATTGGTTCACGAAACTGTATTAAATCTGGTTTAATCAACATCTGTTTCAATCCAATCTTCTTGTGGTGAATATTTAGAACACAGTAATAACAAGATTCTTTCACTCACAGAAACATGCAGACATGGATGGCATCCACAAATAAGCCATATTCAACTGCTAGTCTGAAAAGCCTTTTAGTTAATCTGTATCAGTTCCAGAGAGTTAAGAGCAGAAGAGTGCAGTAAAATAGAAAAAAGGACCATAAGGAAAACAGCTACTGGTTTATTATCATCTGTATCTTCATCAATTGGCAAGAAATGTATATAGGAATGGCCAAAATTAAGTTGTTCTTTCTGTCCATACTTTCTTTTAAAATAAAAGCAGGAGTCTATGAGCTGTTTGATATATATAAGAATGTATTGAATCTGTGAGGAACTAATTTTCAGCAACAATTTCTAAGAGGACTGGAAACCTTCTTTAGAATACTTTTTTTTTTTCTTTTTTCACTGTGATTTGGGAAGGAACACTCAGAAGTTAGCCAGTAATATGAAACAACTGTCTGTACTTACAGTTTATTTGTTTCACAGCTTGAAGTTTAGACTGGAAGCATCTCTTCGGTTATGTGTCAACAACACAGCAAAAATTACACCTACAAATTTACACCTCTTTAACAAATAGATATACTCCTGGTGTCTACAGAAGCCGTTCTTGGAACTATTTTAGTATTTTTACCAAGGAAAGGAGTCTTCCTATATTTTTTTTAGTATGGAGAAAATTTTCTATAGCTTGTTTTGAAAGATTACCACTTGTTTATCATTTTCTGTGCTTGCTATCCTTGAGCAAATCAGAAGTTTTGTAAGCCAACACAGATATTTTGTCTGTTTTGTCAGAAATTTAGACACCAAGAACAATACAAATGGCCTTCAGTACTGGTATAGTTTGTTATAACTCAGCTGAAACACTGCACATTTTCTACTATTTTACCAGTTGGAACAAGACTATGACATATATCACAGCCACCTCCATTTTCAGGAAACAAAATTTACAAGGAAAACTATGCTTGTGAGATTTTTAACACACAGTATGAGATAATACAGGTATTTTCTCATAAAAAGATTAACAATTATTAGTTGATGTGTTCATTGATGTTAGCATGACTGAACACAGGCTAGTGTGTGAAGTATTTTCAATGAGTATTTTCTGATTTTAATAGGGATTTCTAGTGCTCAATAAACTCTACTGGAATTTACATCTAACCTATACTTTTAAAAACACTGAAGTATTTATCCCACTTTAATAGGATTTTTTTTTTTTTTTTTTTAATACCCAGGGCCATGGAATGGCTGGCTATGGCACAACAGTATGAATAAAATGAATGTTATTTTAATAATTCCAGATGCCTGTGTAATCTAAACCAGACATTTAATTCTGAGCCATTCAGCACAGGTTTTCTGAGTACCACTCAAGAGAAACAACTACTGTAGTAGGATGTTAAATATCTTTCTAAAACACGTGTATAAGATAGATTAAGTAAGTCATCCTTTAGAAGTGTCATTTTCCTTTCATTGATTATTTAAGGAACAGAAGATAACTAGTTAACATGCAGGCATCTGAAATGGAGTATATCAATACGGTTCTAGAAATTTTCTTTTTCCAGAACTATAAACCAGTCTTTAGTTGGGTACAGAAGTAAAGCATACTTAAGATAAGACCAAAATATTTTGTTAAATGAATGTATTCTTAATAAACTATGAAAAACATGTTTAAACATCCATGAGGAGGCTGATGAACATCAGTGAAGAGTCTGAGCTAAGGTAGTATTTCTGTTAGATTCTTTGTATATCACCAATGGATTCGAGTGTATGTGCTCTCTTGTGTTAAGCCTGTTACTTCTGGCATCTCCAGCGTTAACACTCACTTTCTGCCTCCAACTATTTGATCCATCTTTGAAATAATTCTAGTGCAATGAAAAACATTGGATTTTATTTTATTTTCACAAAAAAGCTTTTTACATCAAAAGCATAAAAGTTTTGCTTTTTTGTAAACTAAAATAAATAATTCTTTAAAGGACTTGTCATCGTGTGGGAGGCTGTCCTCTGTTTCTGATGAGCACGTTCCAGATTCTGGTTGTCCCTTTGAATATTTTATATCAATGGAGCTTTTTAGAGTTGAAACACTATTATTTCAATAAAAGTGTTTTTCCATTGCTTACAAAAGTTAACTGTACTCTCTGTTGACTTATTCTTCCCAAAGTCTTTTTCTAGGAAATAGGAAGCTACAATGACACAAACCAAGATATGAAATGTATTATTTGTGACTTAATAGACAACACTATTCGGTTTTCAGGTTCCTTTTGACAAGACCTAGAATATGAGGATACTGGAAGCACTGAAAAATATTTATGTGTACTAAGTGTTTATGGCATCCAAATTAGAACCAAAGATGGCCTACATGTCATGTATGAAAATTAGAAAAGATGGGTCACCCTACAAGACGGTGAGAGCCAGATCACCACAACTGTACATAGAACACACACTTAATACGCCCCCAGCTTAGATGTTTTAATGAAGTGTTTAATATGGTGCATTTAATAAAGGTATTGAATCAACATAAGCCTAAGTATAGGAGTTCAAGGTTTGGGTTTCTGAAAACCTTTGCTCAGTTTTAAAAAGGACACAAATTCTTAAACCGCATACTTGTACGTTGATGTATGCCTTTCTGAAAGCTGTGTCAACCAAATGTACAATGTTTCTAGATGAAGAGTTTTTATTACTTATTAATATTTCTTTATCTACGTATAATCCTTTTTCTATTGTTTCACATTTGAGAATGTTTTAGACTATAGATAGCATTAGAAGAACAATAAATAAATACAAACAATGCCTAAGGCTTATTTACTTGAATGTTTACAGCCAATTCTGATTCAGTGAAAGGATTTATATTTATACCAGCAACAGCTGATTTAGGCCATAACATGAAACAAAACTGCTAAATAGTATGGCTTTTTTGTGTGAGTCTATAATTTTTGTCAAGACTTCTAAATTCTTTGACCAAAAGAAGTTAATTCACTTTAATAAAGTCACAGAATTTTGATCCTTTATGAAAAATTTATGTCTAATACCCCTAATATTATGTAAATTACATTAAATATATTTACATGTGCTTATGAATTGATTTATATGAAATGCAAGACTAAAAACAGATAAACATTTCCTTTTCAGTAGAGAGATTAATTGTTACATCCTTTATAGAAGCATTTTTTTTTACTTTGATGCTGCAAAACCCTCAATAAAACCTTTCAATTTATAGAACTATAGTTTTTTAAAAGGATATAAAATTTAAAAACTATATTTACTGGAATCATGCCCTATATTGAATTCACAATATTTATCATCAAGAAAACTTATTCTTTCATATTTGTTTTTAACTACAAAGTTATTTAATGCTTAGGAGATTTTTGTTTTAAAAATGCAAGTGAATAGCTGGTCATTTCCATCAATATTAATGAAAGAGTGCTAATGAGAGTAATCCTACTTCTCCATATCAAAATAAAGAGTTCAAAAACATATAAAATATAAACTAAGTTTAGTAGCTATCCCAGGCGTGAGATAAACAAACCTGCACAAACCTAATAATGTATGAAAAGCATATCCACAAGTTAAAAACAAAACCAAATAAACACACAAAAGAAAGTGAGAGTTCTCAAAGTGATTCAATTACATGGAGAAAACATGATTCTGGTGTCACAGGATTTTAATTGGAGAGGAAGATAAGACTTGCTTATTGTGAATATGACGATTGACAGTACAATCATTTCTTTTCAGTAGCCTGGGAAATTAAAAACTTACCTGTAATTGACTCAGTAAATTGTTGCTGTTATTAAATTATTTTTCCTAAATATAACGTAATGAATATTGGCATCAGCAATTTATGTTTGCCACCATTATCTAATCACCATGGGATATATAGTTCCCCAGCCTCCCATAAAAATTCGGACATGTGAAGATTCAAGTATAAACATTAAATTAGCTGAAGTAAAAAGCCTTATCTATAATACACATAGATATATACATATCATAGATGTTTGTTTACTTGCCAAAACACACATACATATGCATTGTCATGCATGCACTTTATATGAATTTTACTTTGTAATGAATGTCTGGAAAGCCATTTGTTGTAAAGTGCAGCTGTACAGACAAAGTCTATAATACAAATATAACTTCTAATATTTTTGTTATTATACTTTGTCAATAAACTTTCTTGTTTTGATTCATAATTGTTTCATGCAGATGCAACCTGATGATATATCAGAGGATGCTAGTTGGGGATTACTGTGTACATATGCTTGTGACTATTCAACACATTTCTTCTTAGCCCTGTTATACATACATACATATAATTTTATAACTTATATTAATTTCCTTTGCCTGTGAAGTGAGTTTTTTTCAGTTTCTGAAGAAAAGCGGCATATCTTAGACCTTTAGCACTCCCTGGCAGCTAAGTGAATGAATGAAGATCTTGCTACAATCCTAGAATTCCAATGAAGAGGGTTCTTTAGCGGTAACAGTTGTTTTCTGCTCCTGAAAGCTTTTTCTTGGAAAATCCTCCGAACTGGAAGAGCCAGGGAAAGATATTAAGAGAATGTACTATTATTTTCAGTCTTGTGCACTATGGATGAAATCCTGTTTCCAGTGAAGACAGTCACAAATACCCAAAGTTAGCAGCAGACTGAATTTCTGAGAATTGCAAAGCCACAGAACAAACAAGTTTTGAGATCATGTTAGGATAACAAATTAAGCTGGAAAAAAATAGTGCTCCAGATTCCCAGTTAATCTTTAATCTTATTGGGAAATCTCCTGCAACTTTTTATTAGCACTGATATCCTCTGGTCTTTTCTACCACTGTGTTGTCCTGTTAACCAGTCACGTGTTCATCCTAACAAAATTCACCACCACAACAACTTTATTATTCTTGCTGGCTTCCAGAAGAGAAATTCTATGACCAATTTTAAGCTTTTACAATCAGCTAAAGAAAAAAACAGTTCTTTATTGCAATACTGAACTCTGAGCCCATTTCCTTGTTTTTGACTATCAAATAGTGACCAACAGAAACTACAGACTTCAGTAGAAATAAACTTGCTTTGTAAAATGAGTAGTAACTTCCTATCTGAACAGCACAGTAGGACCTGTGTAGATGCAGCAGAAATGCATACATGTCCCTGTATGTTTTCAGACAGAACAAATTCTGGATTCTTCCTAGCACTGAGAATGTGATAGGCAACTTTTGTGAATCTTTAACCTATGACAGAATGGAATAAGCAGAGAATACAGAATTGCACATCAGAAACTGAAAAGACTGACAGCAAAGTTATTTGTTGCTTGTAAACTGAGGCATTGAAAACAGCTCATGAAACTTAATCTGGAGCTTAACTATGCCAATTGGTCCTAAATACCACATAATGAATGTCTAAATGAATTTTAAAACAAAAGGAAAAGATGTAATCATCTAATATAGCCAGTACCTACAAACATGTTATAAAGAACTTGAGCTCTGAAATGATGAAGCTATTTAAAATTAATTTTGATGTTTTGAATTTTTATTGTATTTGTTTAATCCAAATAGTAAACAAACAGAATTTTTAATAGCCATACAATTCATCATGCCATACAAATAAAGTTATGTAGATAGGTCCTTATCTCAATGCCCAGGAAATGTAACACTATCAATCTGGAAAGAATTAGGCATCATATACCTAAAAATCCTAACAAACAGCCAAACACAGAATAAAACGCTTCATTCAGCTTTGAGTCGAGTGCTGCAGGTACCCAAAAATAAGGGATGCAACAGTCAAGACTGCAAGATAAGAGGTATGAGAGACTTAACGATCTCTTGTTTTCCTCTACTGAAAATAGTTGTCCTAAACAATGAGACAAAAGTCTAAAGGAAAACAAAGTAATCTAAAGTGTAAAGAAAGACAGGAGAACTTTTGAGGAGGACACCAAAACAGGCAGTTCATGTCAGAGTACAAGAATTGTTCATTGTACCGAGAGCTGCAGGATCAGTGTAGATATAATTGATGGCATGGCAAAGATCACAATTTAGTTTAATATAAAGATGTGACCTGCAGATGTGACAACCATCTACAAGAAGGGTAGGAAGGAGGATCCAGAGAACAACAGGCCTGTCAGCCCGACCTTGGTACTGGGGAAGACTATGGAGAGGTTCATCTTGGATGCGCTCACATAGCAAGTGAGGGACAACCAGGGGATCAGGCCTAGCCAGCATGAGTTCACAAAGGGCAGTTCCTGCTTGAGCAACTGTGGCAAACGGACCCATTATTTTTTAAATGTCTTTTTAAGTCAGCTAAAAAGAACTACGGCTCCCGTGAATCATTGGGGACTCTTTCGGAAACAGGAACTCAGAAGACGGAAGCCGTGTTATCAGACTCAGCGGGCTATACAAGCTAAAAAGGAAACAAAGCCTCCCTTTTTTCCACTGTGCAACAGGGAGGAGGGCATTGCTCCTGCCAAGCCTCCCTCCCCTCCCCCACCAGGCCTGTTGGCTGCAGCCCCCACTGTTGGGAATGCTGTTTAAAGGAGCCAGACACTTTAAGAATCTGAGTGTCTAGTCGCTTAAAGAAACCCGACACTTTAAGAA
>JAVSBS010023968.1:60072-78561 GCA_033124195.1 Coracias cyanogaster | reverse complement strand
CCTTCACATGGAAGGACACCACCATGAGAGCTCAGCAAGATGCAACCAGCCCCAACAGAAGCCACACCCAACAGGAAGCTCTTCTAATTGGCTCGTGGTTAATATAATCCTGTCCTCACTCACCACTCCAGCCATGACCACCTGGGTGAGGGTGGAGCCACAAAGACACAGGTGGGCCAGGTTCCACCTCTGGAACATGAAGCCAACAGAAACCACAAAACATTCTGCTAGGTTGTGACTCATCCACAGGTCAACTCCATCTTGGGGCCCACATGTCAGGCCCCAGCACTTCACAGCTGTGTGCAATTGTACATAATTATGAACAAATTATGAATTTTTAATTTGAATTATATTTTCTGGTTTACTTCAGCGTAAGTCAGAGACATGCAGTATCATTGCAAATGGTGACACTAGCTACACAAATGTATGCTTAAATATTTCATAAACAAGAAACAGCAATTCAAATTCATAAAGTATGAGCTTTTCAAAAGGTAACATGTATGTAAAGAAGACTTACACAAAAAAGCAACCGTCTATACAACTTCCTATGTTCAATAAAGTATCTCACAATGTTTTATTATACAATACAGTGTTATACAAATGATTTTTCATTCCAAAATTTTCTGTCATATAATCAGTTTGCAACACACTTTGCATAAAATTATATGCTATTGTTCAACAATGAGCTGCAAATTTCTAAGTGTCTCATATTCACTACTGAATAGCAGAACCATGGCCATAAAAAAAAAATAAATTAAGTCAACTACCCATTTAAAGGTGATGTCAAGTTGGGGGAAATATGTCCAAGTTGCTGCCTTCTCCCTGAATGTGGACCCTCAGTAGAGCAGATAGGAGAGAAGTACTAATGTCTGTGGTTGAAAGAATGGCCCGAAAGCCAAAATGTCTCTCTTAAGGGCAACCGTGCTGAAGCACTGAGTAAAAGATCACAGTCAAGCTCCTGGTTTGTATGTGTGCTCTGCATAATTCGCATATGAAGCCAATGTACAAATTCTTGCAGCTTTCGTTCTGAAAATGTTCAAATTTGAATGTTTCGTTCTGAAGCCAATGTACAAATTCTTGCAGCTTTTCATCCCATGGAACACAGGGAGACCCAAAATAAATGGAAATCTAGAATCTAGAGTATAGAGAATATGGATGTTCTTTTTCTTGCTGTTTCAGAGAGCAGCAGAATTGTCGGTGATTCCAGAACTTCAGAGTTTTAAGATTACTATCTCAAGCAGAGTAGTTGATTTAGGTTTATATGTTAAGGAGGCTTTAAACAGTGGTTCTTTAGACCTCTATCAGGAGGTAATACTCGTTGCTCACTAACAGAATATCAATCATTCCTGGCTATTTATTTAATCTGTACTGTTTACCCAAGTGGCGTGAACTGGAGGATAGAAATAGCTAGGATTTAGCTTCAGGTTCACAGTGGGGAGGGAACTAAGCAGTCATGGCAACAATTCAAATCTCAAAATTGTTTCAAAAGGCAGAAGCTACGTGAGAGAATTAACAAGTTACAGAAGCATCTCAGTGATTTCCTGTATCCATATCTTAAGGTGTAACTAACTCCTAAACAGACAGAAATAGCTTAACTTGAAAGCGTAGCAGGGGTTCATGTCAGTCAGTGCTGACCATCTAATGGTGATACAAATACATCTCTCTAAATGGGAAGCAGATTTTTCTTTCTTATATGACCATTTCTCTGTAGATATAATACCCATTTTGAATTACAGGCCACAGACTAGAGGTCTCTGTTAGCACAATCAAAGCGTCTACAAGATGGCTACAACTCCAGAATAGAACCTGTATTATGATGTCTCTCGAAATGTGTGTCTACATGTGAATGAATAAGTCAATGTAAATCCAGTCAATATTCTTAGTGTATTCCACTAATCAGCCATAATTATTTCACTAATCATAGAATCACAGAATCATTCAGGTTGGAAAAGACCCTTGGGATCAGATCAGAATTCGGGTCCCCAAACATAGACACCTAATGCCAACTAAAACAGTCTAGAGTATGCAAGACATGCAGGAAGCATAGGTCTTCTGGGATGGCAGCTGACAGTCAGGTGGGACACCCTAACACGTTTTAAGTGGCATCAAATGCTAGAGTCTCAAAAACTGATTTCGGCATTAGAAGACTATTTTTGGATGAACTAAATTGTTACCCAAGTTCTATGGACTATAATTGAGGAGATGTGCCATGACTGCAATGGGGTTTAGATATCTAGTGCATGTAGAAGTCTCAGTTGGAAGCATAAATGTGGATGCTTTAATCTAAATCCAAACTGGGTATGCCTATCTGTCATTATCTCACAGTTCTCAGAGACTATTAAGTACATCAAAGGCTACTAGATATTTAGGAAACAGATGCCAGTGCACTCTTGTGTCTTTAACCTCTTATGTGAAGAAAGAAGAAAAAGCACATTAAAGGAAAGCAGTTATAGATTGCTGTAGAGCAAACTCTGGTAACCAATAAATAAATAAGAAAAGTAAAACGGTGTAAAATTATAATGGTTTGAGCACCAGCACGTTATATATCCTAGTAGTTCTGGAAAGTGCTCTAGAAGGATTTGTGAAGTTCCTGCTGTGTTTCTTGCTCTCAGATAAAAGGAGATGTTACTTTATGCATTTTTTTAATATTAAACCTAATATAGAACTAAATTGACATCTCTGCTTGAGTAATTTTAAAACTCTGAAGTTCTGGAATTGCCTACAATTCTGCTGCTCTCAAACAGCAAGAAAAAGGACATCCACATGCTCCATACTCTAGATTCTAGATTTCCATTTGTTTTAGGTCTCCCTGTGTTCCACAGGCAAAATTCCTTTCAGAATAAACAAATCTGATATTAATTATATAATAACATATACATATGTATATATGAATTAAATGTGTCGTTCTCTTGAAGCTTCTTAAGTGTAGCTAGTAATAAGAATAACATTATATGGTTGCTATAAAGCTGGATACATTATTTAGGATTCATTGTTTTGAGAATTTTGTGTCTAAAGCTCTTACAAACTGTTGGGATTACAATCAATGGTGGATTAAAGCAGCACTACAAGGCAGTGTTATAAGCTCTTAAAAAGTGAAAACACTATTGTTAGTAGATAAATTATGCATGTTCGATGATATTCTACATTTGTTGATTTGCCAAATAGCTAATTAAAATGCTTTAAAACCATTATGCTGTTTAAGGCACATTTGTGATTTCACAAAATGTCATTTATCTGGTAAGAACCATGCTTGTTTGAAAATGCATTTCACAAAGCGATAAGGGCATAGTTTCTGCATGCAGATGAATCTCTGAGGAAAGGTGTCTCAAACTAGTTTGACCTATAGCGGACGAGAGACAGTGATTCACTTCTACCTACAATAAACCAAACAAACAACAAAACAAATGTCAATTATGTATTCAATATGGCTTAAGAAAAAAAGAAAGGAATGTTTGTTTATGCTTACCTAGAAGCCTTTATGTTTCAGATTATGGGAAATTCAATTATGTTGTGAAAGACTTTCTACTCTCAAGAAAAAAAAAAAAAAAGCAGCAGCAAAAACCCAGAAGCAACAATCTGAAACATGCTCAAAAAAAGAAAGCATCTACATTCATTCAACAAAAAGTATCTTATGTTTTCAGGAAGAACATTTATAGGATAATACTTTTTTTCATGTAGTATTTTAATCTTCAGAGGACTGCAACAACAATAACTAATTAATCTTCTAAGTAATCTTAAGAAGTAGAAATAGATTTCTCCATTCCAGATGTACAGATAGAAAACTTAGAGTCAAGTAGCTTAATTTCCTGACACTGCACAACCTACACAAAGCTGAATTTGATCAGAAAAGATGAAGAGCCAAACTGTCAAAGGATTGTAGGAAGTATGACATGCAATACTACAGTATTTAATAAGAAACCTGAAGGGAAAAATTGGATTGAGATTCACAGAACCCAAAGTGAAAAGTGAGAATAAGCAAATAAGGAGCTGAACATACAAGTAAAAGGCACTGTCTAACATTGACTGCCTGAACCCTATTCCTGCAGGGAGCAGCTGCCTTATTTTGCAAAACAGCCTCTTGATTAGGATATTTGGCTGGGAAGTGGAAACCCAGGCAAATCTTTTGAGTAAATTAGTCAGTAAACTACTGAGTAAATTCAGTAAGTCTGAAAAAATTTGGACTGATGGGCAGCAGTGCACTCTAATACAAGCCAAAACTAGAATAAAATTAAACTCTTTCCTCTTAGTTGATGTACAGCACTCTGCAATTAGACATGTAAAATTCATAGGAATCGAAAGTGAGTAATAATAAACATTCTGATACTACAGTCCAACAACAAGGATGACTTTTTGTTTGGATGTCAGGTTAGCTTATCTAGCTCATGTGAAGCTGAAATTCTGGTATTTGAAATTGTCCTACCTGCAGAGCTCTGATTGCAAAGCTCATGTTTACAAGCAAACTAAAGACAAGACCCTAACTTATATACATCTAATTTACAGACTACACAATTGCCTTTGGCTGACTAGCTGTTGAGTACCTGACACATAGGGTGGGATTTAGTTACAAATTAAAATACCTAATTTTAGGAGTCTACATGTGAGTGCCTACACATGTTCTAATGGAATCAGTAGATGCTTAGTTGGTGCAAAAAATTAGCTCCCTCTAAAACACCCATGCCTTCACTTAGTTCCTGAAAGACAGACATCTATTCCCAAAGAGAACTCAGTAAGACAGTTGAGGCATGAATAAAGGTCTAGTAGGAAAAACACAGAATCCATGTGAGAACAGGTCTTTGTGGAATGACAGCTGAAAGACAGTTACTATCTAGGATGACATCAAAGCCTGTTGGTAAATACTTATTTTTATTTAATGAAATTCCATCCTAATAGACGTATTCACTAAAAAAAAAGAATAGGTATGTATGGAAATTTTGGGGAAAACACTTTACAGTTAAGTGTAATTTCTGTGAACAGAGTTTGGCATCTAAAATGCTTTATGGATCTGAACATTAGCTTTACTGAATAAGTTGTTACTGGGAAAAAACATTCAGTGCAAGTTAAACTCACTTCATGGAGTTTAAATCTAATCAGGATCTATTTATTAATGACATGTAATTAACTGGCAATCAATGAATTATATGTTCAGAATCAATGCCAATAATGCAGCAACTAATCAGCACTTTAATTTATAAAATGCTAATAAATACCTATTGTTTGCTAAACATCCTTATATAACTAATCCCAGAAGATGGCAGTTACATACAGATACACACACATTTATATGCAAACCTTATCAATGTGAGTTACACCTCCCACCACCAGCATGTGGGTGCAGGTTCCCCACATGAGGACCCTCCTGTGGAGCTGCAGGTGCTCCAGTTGAGCCTTCATCCTTGCCACTTCCTGTGCCCAGCTAAAGGACCAGCCACGGGTATGGCCTCCACATGACCCTGCATGCATGTTGGGAAGTTGTGGCCCCATGCCGCTCCTGCACTATGGGTCACTGGCTGGGTGAAGGCTGCTCCTGCGCCTCACAGGGCGGTGCTGGACCTGGCCCGAGCAGGAATACAAATGCACAAGTACAGATACAACAGGCTGACACCTGGCAGTGTCCAGTCAGGGTCACTGCTTCTCATCCCACTCCAAGACCTCTCACCCCAACTTTTACAAATTTCCAGGCTTGTTTTCAGGTTTACTCATTTTTTTGTGTGTCTCTTTGTAATTCTATGGTTAACACATAATATGAGTGTGGTTGACTGACCTTGACTGGCTGCCAGTTGCCCACTCAGTCTCTCTCTCTGCTCTTTGTCAGCAGGACAAGGCAAGAAAATAAGATGGTAAAGCTCCTGGGTTGAGATAAAGACATGGAGATCACTTATCAGTTATTGTCATGGGAGAAAGAGACGCAGTGTTAGAAAACAAATTTAATTTATGGAAAATTAAAATAGACTTTGATGTTGAGGAACAAAGATAAAATTAAAACAACACCTTCCTCCTTACACCCCTTTCCCATGCTCAAATTCACTCCGTCATTCCTAACTCCTTTACATCCTTCCCACTCCCCAAGAAGCGCAGGGGGATGGGGAATGGGAGTTACAGTAAGTCTGTAAGTTTGTATCTTCCTCCTCATGTTTTTCCCTGCTTTTCCACAGTTTCCTGCAGTTTCCTTTTAGGAATATTCACCTCCTCAAATGGTCCAAAATGGGCTGCAGTGTAGATATCTACTCAGGTACCTGCAGCATCTTCTCCTTCTCTTGGTGTTTCTCACAATAGTGTTTTGGTTTTGTTTGTGTTTTTTTTTTTTTTTTCCCCTCATTCTTCTTTGCTTTCTGATATTTTCTGCACTTTATTAAATAGATTTTCCCCAAGGTGCCAACACCTTGCCTGCTGGGCTCAGCTGTACCCTGTGGTAGGTCAGTTGGAGTGGGCTGGAACCAGCTGTGCCTGACGTGCAGCAGCCCCAGCCTCTCCTCACAGAGGCCCCTATAAAGACCGTGCTGCCAGCATTTGGACACAGACAAACAACTGATAGCCAATTCCATTTTTAACATGATCACCTTGAGGTGATCAGCGTGCTTTTTCACTCTAAGACAACCAGTTTTGGGCAAACACCCTCAGACAGTTTTGTATATTGGACCCGCACACACTATTTACACCCACAAGGTAACAAGTGCTGTCATCCATGACATTTTTCAAGGGTTAACCATGCAGACACTCCCACATTAAGTAAGTCAGTGACAAAAATCATGACAGAACTCCTGAAGGTTCAGTCTTAGCCACTTGATACCACTAAACCTGTATCATTTCATTCTATTGTGTTGGTGACATAGTGATCAACATTCTATGGTATTGGTGAGATGAATCACCTATATCCAGCTGATTGATTACATGGACAGATGGCAATTTAAAAGCACATTTTAATATTTTCACAGTGAGGTAACACAATGGAATCTCAAACTTGAGTCTTTTCAGTTAGAAATGGCAATGAACACATAACAGGTACAGGATTTTTTAAACAGCCTTAATGTACTGTCATTTAAAAATATATCATCCCAATATAAAGAATTAGAACAACTAACATAAAAAGTACAGGAATTCACACTTATGTACTCATTGAATCACAGCAAAAGTATACCTCTCAAATTAAACCTATAAAACCACACATTCTACTTCCATCTCTAAGGAGAATCATATTTCCAATCTATTTCTTACTTATTTTCCTAATTTCATTAATTCTCTTCATGTGGTCAATAAGGTAATTTTAATCAAGTATTCACACTGACTTTTATAAAAACTGATCTGGATAAGTCTTATATTTTATTCCCGTGAACCAAGGGGGAACAATTCCTGACTGACATTTGTTTAATATGCTTTTAAAGACCTTGTCCCAATGATGGATTCTGCAATCTTTCCCCAGGTAGTCAGTGCTCCATTACCTTTACTGTTGTAATTTTTTTCTCAATGTCTAACTGGAAACTTTCTTGCTGAAATTCACTTTCAGCACTTCTCATCTATACCATATACATGATAATCAGTTTACACTCCTCTTTGTACCAGTCATTTATTTCATGAGGACTACCATCTGCTCTCACTCAGGTCTTTAGATGAAAATCCTACAATAATTTCAGTTATGAACCTGTATGTTATGAGATTTAGTTCTCAAACATTCATTTTTTTTCAATTTCTTAATTTGGTCACATATGAAATTCAGAAAACTGGACTTGGTAGCATGGATGGTATCATACCAGAGCTAAAATAGAAAAAAATATACCAAGTATGTACTAATCATGTGTTAACCATTTCACTGCTTCATGACAGGATAACTTTTGTGATGCAAAATCACAGATACTTAGGATAACTCCCAATCCTTTTCTACAGAAAGCTACTAAGACAGTTTTCCCTATCCCTGTCTCTATGAAAGCAATTATTCTGAACTCTACTACGCTACACTACACTGAACTTTAAAGATTGCTTTGAACCTACCTTTACAGATATTTCTTCAATTTTTAAGAATTGTGTTGAATTCCAGCCGTGTAATCCCATATGGGATCAGCTTATTCCAGTACTGACAGGTCAGAGGCTGATTCTATGTGAGGATCAGCTGCCCATGTATTCTGTTTTCAGCTTTCAAGCAAGGAAGGAAAATGAATTGTTTTGAAATCCCATTTCAGAATATGTTTCAGAAAGTGTTAGCTTACCATAATCATATACTTACTATCACATAAATCAAAGTTCTTAATAATACTCCTCTACTCATTTCAGATCACAAGTCAAAAAGCTGAGAAAGGAGTCACAGTACTTAACAGGGACAGAAGGTCTATAAAATATACATAAATTTAATACTAAAGTGAAAACCATTGACTATGCATTTATTTTAACAAATAAAATTATTCTACTTCTATTTAGAAAAAATACCCAAAGAAGAATACAGCCAACTACAGACAAAGTTGGTTAATGGAGATGTCTTCTTTTTAAAAAAATTCCATAATGATGTTCCCTTTTTCCCAGAAATTAAAAAAAAACCTATCAATAATGTCAGAAAAGCTTCAGCTGCAGTTCCTCTTTAACTGTGCATTTGTAGCTGATACAGTACGGTTCTGAGTCTTTGGTGTTCAGCAGAACTTAACATGTATTGGTTTTAACGAGAATGAAAGCAATTACTTGTACTGCTAGAACAGCTCATTAAACTTTTTTCTTTTTTTCTTTCCTTTTTTTTTAACCATAGAATTGAGTGGTGTACCATTAGAACAGTTAAGACATTGGTGGATTGTATGCGTTTATCTGAAACCTTCTTGTACAGAAAGATATAGCAGGTCATTCTCTCATTTTTCTTTTTTGTCCATGCTAATACCTTCTAGATCTGTTCAAGCACTGACCTGATTAACTTAATTAACTGAAACTTTTTAAAGGCCTCAGTAGTTTCTGTATAACAGACATGACACAATATATTTGATCTGTTATTCTTATTTAATTCATTCTAATTAAAATGTACTTATGCCTTTTCTAAGAGGTTGCTTTTTTATCTTCATGTAAGTTCTATTAGAACTATATCCACATTCCACACAGACACAGGTTTAATGACTTGCAACTTAAAAGAGCTGTATGTTTTCAGTGTGTCAGATATATTATGAGTTTAGTTTGCCTACTGTGAATAAGAAAACATTAAAAAAAATTACGGCATCAGACTTATAATATTTACAGTTACACATAAAATAACATTTGGCATATATAGATGATAATATTTTCATGTTGATTTCTCCTGAGTGGATACGGGTTCCAGGAATGGAAGACATTAGAATGCTAACAGTATTCTTGAGAGGAGAAGATCTTTGAAATAGTAGTACCTACATTTTAAGAGTAAACATCAGTCAGTTCTTCCCATGAATGTGGGAAGTTTCCTACTAAACTACTTTGTTATCATTAATGTGGAGGATTCCTTATGTCCTACAGTCTTACCCTACAATTCTTGCTGAGAAAGTCCAATTACATGTAAACTTGTACAGAGATGACTACACTAGTGTGAAAATCAGTCTCACCTCATGCTTGGACACCATCTATATACACACATTCTGGATACATATACTGATAATAATCTTACTTCATCCTGTATACTCACTGGATCATCTAAATTAGTACTAATTGGTACAAATTAATCCAGTAATGTGCAACCCCTCCCCTCCATCACAAACTTGAGCTAGAATCATAGTGATTGGAGCTTCATAATCCTTCAGGAATGTATTATTGCTACTGGAGTATGTTTTCTCCTAATCCAGAAAAGGAAAGGTTTCTTTTAGGTTCTGCATCATATTAATATCTTCATCAGTGACATAGATAGCAGGATCAAGTGCACGCTCAGCAAGTTTGCAGACACCAAGCTGCATGGTGCAGTTGACATGCCTGAGGGACAGGATGCCATCCAGAGGGACCTGGACAAGCTTGAGAAGTGGGCCTGTGTGAACCTTCTGAGGTTCAACAAGGCAAAGTGCAGGGTCCTGTACATGGCTTGGGGCAACCCTCAAAACAGACATCTAAAATGAAAGCATTTTCTACTGATAGTAGTGTCTAAAATCAGTCAGATACATCACAGTCTAAAAGTGCAAGTTTCACTCTATCAGCTATAAGGAATTAACAGCTCAGACTAGAATATGTGCATAGTAAGTATGTAAAGGCAGGTAAGCTGAATCATAAGAAGAATTTCAAGTATGGGGCTTAATTTAAATGATTGATTCAAATTTATCTGCTGTTTATGATAGGACACGTTTGTTTTCTTAATCCAGTGTCATAGGTTTTCTTCAAGAATTTCATAAGAATTTATTGAAATATTTGTATATTGATAATTCTTAAATGGGATCAGTCACTCTCAAAGTAAAAAAGTTTTTCCTGATGTTCAAGGGGAATTTCCTGTGTTTCAGTTTGTGCCCATTGCCTCTGGTCCCGTGACTGGGCAACACTGAAAAGAGCCTGCCTCCATTCTCTTTGCAGGCTCCCTTCAGGTATTTATGTCAATTGATAAGGTTCACTCAGACTCTTCTCTAGGCTGAACAGTCACAGCTCTCTTGGCCTTTCCTCATAGAAGAGATCACAGAACCATAGAATTATAGAAAGCTTTGGGTTGGAAGGAGCTTTTGAAGGTCATGTAGTCTGATTTCCCTGTTGCAAAAAGGACTTCCCAAAGCCTTCTCTTCTCCAAGCTGAACAATCCCTATACTCTCAGTTTTCCTTCATAGGAGAGCTGTTCCATCCCTCTGATCATTTTCATGGCCCTCCTCTGCCCTTGCTCCAACATACTCCAGTCCCTTAATCATCCTTGTGGCCCTTTCTTGAAGTCTCTCCAGAAAACGGAAGAGTATTTAATGAGAAGAGTATTTTGTTTGGATTCATCTTGTTTCAGGTTTTTAACAACCTGTATAGCAACCTGATATGCCATAACATAATTAAATTCATTAAGTTCCCCTTTCATAAAATCTCTTTGTTCATACTCTTTGTGCAAACCTCATATAAAGAGTCAAAAATACTCTTTTGAGGGAGTTATTAGCATCTTATCAAATTCAGTTTGACATCCTGCTGCACTTGCTATAATTAACTTTTTTCTATATAAGTACTAATTACAAATTTCTATGATTTTATGATGGACAATGACACGCTTCTGGTTTTCACAGCTATCAAAAGTCCAACCAAAGTAAGAAGTTAATCTTAGTTATCATATTCTGTAAGGCCAGAACTCCCATCTTCATCAAGTTTTGGTGAAGCGAAAACACACAGGAAAAATTGTCCTGATACCATTAACATCTTCTCCGATTGCAGTGGCAGAATATGAAAGGTAATACAATCAGTTATGTTATTAACAGGTCAACATGCTTCAGAATTTTTCACTTCTAGACCATTTGGGTAGATATTTGTGGTGAGTTAACCTTGACAGACTGCCAGAAGCCCACCCAGCTGCCCTATCACTGCCCCTCCTCAGCAACACAGAGGGAGAAAATACAATGAAAGAGTTTCTGAGTTGAGCTAAAGACAGGGAGATCTCTCACAAATTATTGTCACTGGGAAAACAGACTTAAGGAAGATTCATTTCATTTATTGCTGATTAAAAATAGAGTACGATGGTGAGAAAAAAATGAAAAAGCCTGAAACACATTCCGTGCACCTCCATCCCTTTTTCCCAGGCTTAGCTTCACTCCTTCACTCCTGACTTCTGCACCTCCTCCACTCCCAGCAGTGCAGGGGGGTGCAATAAGTTCATAAGAGATTCTCTCTGCTGCTGCTCCTTTTTCACACTTCTCCCCTGTTCCACTGTGGGTCCTTCTCACAGGCTACAGTCTTTCAATAAGTACTTCAGCATGGGTTCTCTCCTGGGAATGACAACCATCAGGAGCAGACTACTACAGCACGGGTACTCCACAGACCGCAGCTCCTGCCAGGAGCCTGTTCTTTTGTGATCTCTCCACAGGCTGTTGCTTCCTTCAGGACATAACCCATCTGCTCCAGTATGAAGTCCTCTACACGCTGAATTATGAATATCTGTTCCACTGTCAACCTCCATGGGCTGCAGGGACCTAGGTCTAATGTGATGGACCTTATAAAGTTACTGGATTAATTATTTTGTATTACTTAAGTAATGCTGCGGGTTTCAACACACTGATGTTGGGCCTAGTTTAGTAACTCTCACGGCAGTCCTGACAAAACTAACTTTGCTTAATGCAAAACCTCTCAGATGACTGTGAACTTCCAAACACAGCCAGTATGAGTTTATTCTCTTCCTATTTAACCTAATCTAATGATGAATTATCCTTCTTGTTAGGAAATTGCATATATTTCAAGTATAAATTTCTTTGACTTCAAACCCAAGACTTTCAAGAGGTCTATAAACAAATAGAGTGACCAGAGGAATTTTCTAAGGCCTAATTAGGAGGGAAAATACGTCCTAAGGTAGGAAAAACACTCTCAAAGAAACACAATACAGCTTTTCTCACTGTGTGCACTGGACTGTATTGTCCTAGTATAAATGTTTTCCAGGAGTTTCCCATTCATTTGAATGAGCTGGCACCAGAAGCAGGGGCAGCATTCTAGAGGCTGCCCATTCAAGTACTGCAGAAGGAAAAGCAAGATTGCTTTCTCAGTCCACCACCTGTTTTTGTTTTTCTAAGGATTTCATTAGTGTTTGATGCCACAGCAGTTCACTCAATCTGAGGAAGATATCTCCAAAGAATATTAAGCCTCTGAGTCATTGTTTTTCAAGGCAGACTTCCCATAAAAGTTCTTATATAGACAGCTTTGCATGTGAGTGCATTAAAACTGTTAGACTGTGACAAAATTACCAGATTATTCAAACCATACCCGTAACACTTATAATATTCTTTTCAATATTTAGTATCCCACTAGTTTAGCTTTAAAAATAAATATTTTCTACAATCACCTATATTTTTAATTACAATTACATTTAACTGTGCTAACCGTGGTAGTTCAGGAAAGCTGTGGTGGTTAAGTAAAGCTGTCGGTGTTCAGTCCCTGCCGGGAGCCGAGCCACGTGGCCGCTGCCACTGACCCCCACCTTCCAGACAAAAAGTTTTAAAATGCCTTTTTGAGTTAAGGAGAGTTTAATACAATAACAGACAAGAAACAGTCACAGTAATAACAACAATGACAACAGTGAAAAAAAACAATGTACACAACAAGTGATACCATGTGGGTAAACGGATAGAGCTGAACGGAGCCGAGTGGAGCTGAGCAGACTGGCCGCATGCACGAAGGCACTGGACCTGGACCTGGGGCATGATGTCAGCATAGTATGGAACAGCCTAGCCGCACCAAATTAACCCTATCCTGGCCAAACCAGAACACTAAGGAAGAGCTCATCCTAGAGTACTGCTGCTTCTAATGATGTTTGATTGATTTTTTGTTTCATTAATTGATATTTTCCCACTTCACAATTACATTTTGGGATCTGTACAAAATGTAGAGTACTAATGATTTTAAGTGAGAGTACAGGAGACTTACAGTAAAGTAATGTAAAGTAAATGTAAAGTAAAACATCACAATTAAATGCCTTATCTTTTGGCAGCTATTGAAAAGATTACTTTTCTGAAGACACTTAGTACTCACAAGCTACATCTCTAAAATACAGGATGATTGCCACGGCCCACATGGCATTGCTAGGACATAACGTCCCCACCTGGCTTCTGCCTCTGGGCTCCCCCCACCTGCAGACAGCCCAGGACCCCATACCAGCCCCCTAGGGCTGTCAGTCCCCATCCCAGCAACACTGAAGCAGGGCTGGGCTCAAGCTTCCAATAGTCCAGCCCTGCTTTGCCTAGTCATGGGCTTCACTGAGGCAGGCCTACACATGGGCTTATGTCCTGACCCAGGCTTATCCCAGCCCTGACCTCAGAGATGTCCCTGATGCCTGGGGTGGGGCTGCCCTGGTGGCCCATGGCTGTACTACTCCTGGCTGGGGTGGCAGGACAGGCCATGGTTGCAAAGTCCTACCCTGATAAACCCCTGGGGAGACCCCAGCCCCAGGGAGTCACCAGCCTACACAGTGCCCTATCAGTGACTTAGAATTCTCAATGTAAATTATCACAATAAACAAATACTGTACATCCCCTGCAAAAAACTTTTTAAAATGGAATTTGGCAGAGCAAAGAGTGGAAAAATCAATAAATCTCATGGCTATTTTGCCCAATTCAATAACAGATCAGTTCATTAATTTTGGTATGTTCTCCTTTCTTTCCAGAAATAGCAAATTTATTTCAAATCATGAACATATGATATGATATGATATGAATATAAGCTTCACTATTAATGTCCAGAGAAATACCAGTAGTTGTTGCCATTTTCACACACTACTGTAGACTGTTTTATTTAGAACATGATGCTGAGCACAAACCCAAGCAGGCAGCTAAAATCCACACATGCACTCATTCATTTCTCCCCAGTGGGATGGGGGAGACACTCAGAAAGGTAAAAGTGAGAGAACTTGTGGGTTCCAGTCAGATTTATACAAGAAAACTTGGGAATCCAGCTCAAGACATCACACAAATTAAGTGGATACAATGCCCTGGGTTTTTTTTCAGTGCCTGCACATAACTTGACCATTTCACTTTATAAAAAAAAGAGTAATACTGTATACATCAGTGACTTGAAGAAGCTGTTGAAAAGTCTTATAGTTAGGTAAAACCTCAGGGGATTTTTTTTTCATGTCTGTGCAAATTTAAACATTTCTGGTCTGTTCACTTTTAAACTGGTTTTGAGAAGTGGTCTTCCCACAGTCAAACATACCCTTCTCTAAGCCACGCTGTTTTGTTGCTGTTATGTCAGGGCAAGTTTTTTAAAGTATAGACAATTAGAATTGAAAGAGTCAAATGATTGCTCAGAGTTCAGTGAAGGAGACTACCGACCAGTTTCATCATAAATAGTGCATCATTGGCAATAACTCCAGAAAGAGGTGTGAGGTATAAATATGTATCACTGCCAATAAAAGCTATTGTAAAGCACAATGGGACAGGAATATTTCACAGTTTTTACTCTGTTTTGACTGTGTGTTGGGAATAAAAATGAGAAAAAAAGAAGAAGAAAAATAGTAGTGAGAATCAAACACAGATTTGACGCTGAATAAGCTTGAGGTGTATAGACCTAAGAAACAGGTGTGGAGATTTGGTACTGTTCCTCAAAATGAACAGAAACAAAGAACCATTTTTTTAAGTACAACACAACGCTGCAGATTTAACTAAGTGCATCGGTACCTTAGAGGCATAGACCAGAACATGGTGAAGTCCTCTTGTGGAAGAATATAATAATATATGACTTGGTAAACTGTAATCAGAAACTAGCTGGTTTAAATTAATGACCCAAAACACGCAAAAGTCTTCCTCTCACCGGCACTAAACACAATATGAAGGCACAAATTGGTTTTGACAGTATCAGATACCTGTTCACTAAAAAGATTGGCAAAGAAGAGTTTTCTGAAGAAAAAATTAGATACTTGTGCCTAGGTATTAAAACTCTGGGAAAACGATCCCAGCACAAAATTAAAACTGTCCATGACCTGTGCAGTACAAAGATCATGATACTCAGAACTCCACACAGAAAACCAAGATGCAGACAGAACAAAACGCAACAGAGAACGAAAATCACTCAGAGTCATAACAAAATTCTCCGATAGACTGAACAAAGTTTATCGTATATGATGACTGTAGACCAAAGTCCTTTATCGAACGGCATATTCCTTTCACTGCTTCATGAGATAACTGAGCATGTTCAGGTGGTTTGTGTGGTTTATACACAACTGGCAAAGCTTGCAACATTTGCACATATCCAGTCCATAAGTCTTCCCAGCGACATTCTTCTAAGCAGTTAGTCAAAGTGGATTTAACATTTGTTTTGCAATCAGCATTTCCAAAACTAGCACAAGGAGGAGGAGGAGGTGCTGAAGCTAACGGTGGTGGGAGACCAAATGGAGGAGGCTTAACAATAGATTGCTGAGAAATGGAAGACAGAGTGCCCTTCTGGACCTGTGTCAGTATTTGCTCTGCGGTCGGAGCTGTAGCCATCATGGCTTTCACTGGTGTGAGCCAAGGGTACAGTTCCGACTCATCTTCAGGGTTTACTGATTCCATATCGAAAGAATCATCAGGATCAGCGTCAGAATCAACAGCAATGAAGGACTGAGGTGATGTGTCTCTAGTTACAGCATGGTAAACAAGCACTACCTTCTGTGTCAACTCGGTCTTAGCTTCTGCAGTTTTAATAGTCTCTGCAGTTTGTGCATTAGTAGTTGTAACTGTCTTATCAGTAGCTATATCAGCAACAGCTTGCTCGGCAGGGAGCATTGCCCTCAAAGAGGTATAAACCACTCTCCAAGTAATTAACAAGTCAGGATCAAAGTCTTCCTGCTCCATCTGCTGCTGCCGTAAACATTGTCCAGCCAGTTGCCAGGCTTGAGAATCATAAATGCAAGTCTCTGAAAACCACGGACAAGACTCCCACACCCAAACAAGCAGCTTCACTAACTGCAGAGTGGAAAGCTTAAACCCTTGTTCCTTAGTAATATGAAGTAATATTTCTTTATGCATTTGCTGAGACTTAGTTGCAGATTGTCCCATTTTTTAGAGCAAAAATCTTCTCCGGCAATCACCATACTGTCCTGCAGTTGATTATGATTATCAGAGCTCCTCTGGTGACGATACCAACCCAGTTTGGCTGTGGGGGTGCACCACCTATACTTGTCACCATGCCGTTGCTTTAGTCAAAGCATATCAATCTTCATATATCAATGTTCATAATCCTGATATGGGCGCCATTTGTGGTGCATGAGGCACGGACATCGAATGCTGGTGCAAACAGAATCGTGTATTCACGCAGTTAGCTACTATATATAGTCTTACATGCTGTTAGTCTCGTGATCTACAATTGTTTTCATATAGCCCAGTTAGACAGCTCTCTAACTGGTTAGTTCTAATTTTGTCGTTACCTTCCTTGCAAGATACAGTCATTCTTCTTTCCTGTTATTTATGTTGTGCAGCTGTAGAAAAAATCCTTGACTTCTTAATTGTTCCACATTCTTCTCACGGGTACCTTGTGTCTTCCCACATTCTTTCTCGCAACTCCCCTGCCTGCACCCAAACTCGCACACCATCAAGAGGTCTGTGAAATAGTACATTCTGTAGTTTCCCACAGTAGTGTTCTGTCCATGTCCCCAAATGAAATGTAAAAAAAAGCAACTTCAAAATATGCTTTTTAGTCACAGTGATTTTTGTGATGATCGTTGATTTCAAATTATCCATAAGTAAAAACCATCAAGATTAAATCCCCAGCTAATTGCTGAGAATTGCTTTATTAAAATAACATGGTGTCAGGTACAAAAATATTAATTCTTGTTATATACTCACTTGCTTTTTAACCGCATCTGTTCCACACAAAGCTTTTAATGAGGAATAAAATCTGTGATTCATAGATAGTAAAATTTCAGAATTTACTGTGAAATGCAAATTCCTGCAATTTAAAAAAAATATTATCTTTCTGAGAGGCTGTAAAACTTAAGTTATTTTTAGATTTGTAGCTTCAGATTCTGTTGACTAAAGTTTGATGTGTCTTTAGAGTTTCTAACCCTAAGTCCTTATTCGCACGTTAGTCATACACTTCAAGTCCTTTGAGTGAACTAAAGTATGCAACATAACAACAAATACAAAATAACCACCTGGTCACACCCAAAGTAAATGAGTACCAGAGATAATGTATAACAGCAACAAGAATAAACTCAGTGTGTTATAGAACTTGTAAAATTTTCAGTTCAATATAAACCCGATCCTTTGTCAATGAACTAGACAATGTTATTGCATGGCAGCACAAAATTGTATAACATGTAATTCTACTTATTTCCAGTTTTACTGGGATGCTTGGATATATATGACATAAGAAGAAGACTGTGGTGGGTTAACCTTGGCTGAGCGCCAGGTGCCCACCAAGCCACTCTATCACCACCCCTTTCCTTCCCCTCTCCCTCCTCAGCAGAGCAAAAAAAAGAAAGGGGAGGAAAATAAGATGGAAAACAAAAGCAGTTTAGCAATAATAGAAGCAAAGCTAAGCAAATCTGCGCGCGGAAGCAAAGAAAAATAGTTATTCTCTGCTTCCCATCAGTAGGCGATGTTTGGCCACTCCCTGGGAAGCAGGGCTCCAAGACGCGTAGTGGTTGCTCTGGAGAACAACGGAACTGCTCCCCCGTTCCTCCTCCTTTTCCCTAGCTTTATAGTTGAGCTGATGTCATATGGTATGGAATATCCCTTTTGGTCAGATCAGGTCAGCTGTCCTGGTTGTGTCCCCTCCCAAGATCTTGCCCACCCAATCCCACTGTGGGGGGGAATGTTGGGAAGAGCCTTGGTGCTGTACGAGCACTGCTCAGGAGCAGTCCCAACACGGTGTGTTATCAACACCCTTCTAGCTCCCAGCACAAAAACACTGCTGCTATGTGGAAAACCAGCTCAGCCAGACCCA
>JAVSBS010023968.1:22342-59972 GCA_033124195.1 Coracias cyanogaster | reverse complement strand
AGAGGCAGAACCTGGCCCACCTGTGTCTCTGTGGCTCCACCCTCACCCAGGTGGTTGTGGTTGGGGTGGTGGGCAAGCCCAGGATTATATCAGCCAGGAGCCAGTTAGTCAGAGAAGCTTCCTGTTGGGTGTGGCTTCTACTGGGGCTGGTTGTGTCTTGCTGAGCTCTCTCAGTGGTGTTCTTCCATGTGAAGGGCTACTGAAGGAGACATCTCTGTCTGTTGTGTCCAGCAGTTGATGCTGGCACCACAGCGGGCAGCAAAGGAGCTGGGCCCACAGGAACTTATGACAGGCTGTTTGAAAGAAGACTTTTGAGGGGATGTTGCTGAGTTCAGTGTTGGCCTGTGTGATTAGGCAACAGATATTCAGCCATTATCATTTTATGCTGCCCAGCACAACACCTGGTTTGGCCAGGACAGAGTTAATTTTCACCAGGAGAGAGCCACAGCTGGGCCTAGCTGAATGGAGCTGAGCTGAGCTGAAGGAGCCAAGCGGAGCCACAGCTGGGCTATTGGATACCATGCTGAGGTTATGCCCTATGGTTTGAGGTGCGGGCAGTCTGACTTCCTCTTGTTCACCCAGCAGTAGTGCGACTCTTTCTCTCTCTTTCTAGCTGGTCTCTGTGCTCCTGGTTGATATGCTTTATATCTCTTGTTTTGTATGTTATTACCACTATTATTTTTACTGTTGTTGTTCTGACTGTTGCCTTCTCATTGCTGTAGTAAATTCTCCTTATGTCAACCCACAGGGTTTGTATTTTTAGACCCTCTGCCATTTCATCTGAGGATGGAGCTGAGGGGGAAGTGGCCACAGTGTTCGGGTCCCAGAAGTGTCTAAACCACCACACAGCATGACTTCATATGATACGGAATATCCCTTTGGCCAGTTTGGGTCTGCTGTCCTGCCTACTAACTTCTTGCCCACCTGCAGCATAGTGGCCTGTAGGGGGGAGGCTGGAGAGACAGCCTTGATGATTGTGCAAGCACTGCTCAGCAGCAGCCGAAACTGGTCTGCTCTCAACACCTTTCTGGCTACAAATACAAAGCACAGCACTATATGGGCTGCTGTGGAGAAAGTTAACTCCATCCTAGCCAGATCCCATATAATGATATAATAATTGTTTGCTTCTTCCTTGCTATTGAAACCACTCTGAAGCCTAAGAAAAATAAATTAATCTAGCTAGCCTAAAACTGCTTTTGCAATTAAGTCAGGGTTATTGGCACTTTGATATATATGTGATATTTGTTTTAAGAAGTTTAACCAACGTGCTTTCAGAATAAAAGGGACACATGAGATGTGATACTGTTATACAAGGATTGCATAACTTCTAATAAACTAAGTTCATAGAAGTCACAGGAAATAAATTGTTGTATTGATTTGTACTTACTGCTTTGATTTGGGGCTAGAACTAAGATATTCATTATAAACATCCTTCAGAGCTGTGGATTGCAATCCTAGTCATGCTATATGTGAGTCTTTTTTTTAAGTGTTCATAGTTACCAGCATTTCAGTAATGTGATTAGACTATTCTATATAACTTGTAAGGCTTTTAGGTAAGTGGCCTGTGGGGCAGAAGGGGGTAGCACAAAACTTCAGTGATCCAGGGGAACTAAAGATCACGAAGAGACCTTTAACCACCATTCCATCTTTCTCTAGTCTCTCACTATCTGCCTTCTATCTTTTGCCAGCTTTTCATCTGTATTTGATTTTGAACTTATTTATGCTATTGGCTCACAGCTTCTACATCTCAAAGCGTGAACTAAGTACCTGTCTGATCGACTCTCACAGGTACTCTGAGGAGCCCATTTCCATCCAGCTTTCGTTCTGGGCCTCACCCTCCTGCAGCCCCTGCCCTTCTCTACATCACAGGTGATTCAGTGAGCTCACAGTGACTCACAAGAAAGCAGTGATTCAGTGAGCTCACAGTGACTCACAGGAAAGATGGGAAGAAACTAGTTACTCAGCAGAGCCCTAAGGAGAACACAGCATTTCCAGTCAGCTCCTGTGGATGCTGCTGAACAAATGCATTGGACTTCTAACATTTCATAGAGAATTAGAACAGAAAGGACTTAAGGGATTATCTCTTCTCATCTAATGCTTACCTTAAACCTGTAGGAAGATCAATACGTTACAGCATATTTACTCCCAACCATTTCCCCTTTTTTTTTTTTTTCCTGCAACAGCAGAGGTCTACATGTACTTCTTACTCTGGCAATATTTTACCTGTACTTTCATTAAATGCCTTGCTTTCTTGAACTTAGTTCTTTTTGTCTCATAAATAGCAGATTTCCTTGCTGCTCTTTCTCTGAGGGAAAGGAAATAAATTTTTAAAATAACCTATAGAAATAATACAGATTTTTTTTTTTTTTTTCTGGGATTTCAACTTTGGTACAAATGAATTACATCAGCCCAAGTATCTTATTTTTTCCAAGTCTTCGCTTTGTTGATATTACTGACGCATACAAATGTTTCTATACCCAAGGGGAATTTCTTCTTCAGTCTCCTACTATTTCAGTTTGAAACCCGTTCTTAGTGCCTGAAACTTTGCTTTGCAATTGCTTTCCTCTGGCTATGACATATGTCGCCACAACTTTTACTAAGTCCACCAACAGATAATCCTACTTCCTATCAACACCAGTGATCTTAGAAAAGGAAGTGGAAGCTTCACTGCCGTAAGAGAAATTAATAAAAGAGAAGCTCAAGAGTTTGAGTCTCCGTTGTTGGCTTTGCTGCAGGTTTGTTGTATAACTTTAGTGAGACACACTGTATCTTTGAGTTTCTTTCTCTATAAAGAAAAATCTTTATATTCACAGATGGTTTTGGATCACCATTTGCTCCTCTGTTATCTAACAAGCAGCAATAAAAGACAGTTCTCTTTGATGGCTACTTGTCATACCTATATAGAATAATGCTCTTTGTAACAATAACACAAATATCTCAACTAGCAGAAGAGTGGATGTATTAAAATGTACTAAGCAGCAAATAATATAACTATGAAAGCCATTTTCACCTTAATTACCTCTTCATTAAAAATCAAAATAAAAATTTTGATTTTTAAAAGTCTTCTAAAATATTTTTCATGTTTAATCTTTACTCAAAGACAAAATGTTTGTAAGACATCAAGTCAAAAGAAGGATCAGGAGTAAGCTGAACTAATAAAAGAAATTGGAAAAAAGGATTTATCAAAATATACTCTTAGAGGTTACAAAAACAGAAATAAAGATGGACTTGGCAAGAACAGAAATAACTCTGCAAAAGAAACAATAGTATTGCATTTTTTCAATTATTTTCCTAAGAAAACAAGGATAAGATAATGTTGTGAGGATAAGACAGGTAGTAATGATAGTCTGCCTCTAAGCTGTCTGAAGATAACTCAAAACCTTTTTCTCAGATCTTAGTGAAGAGAACAAAATAGCAAAGACAAGCGGTCCACTGAGCTCATAAATAAAAAATAATATCATCACATATGTAGTAAGAATAGAATATATATATATCTATATTTAGTATATTTCTGTTGAGGAACCTGACAATACCAATTCTAAGTGTTGTAAGAACTGGCACACGAAATCACAGGTCTAACAAGCAAAGATCTTAAATGTGTCTGCTGAACCAGCAGCAGTGCTATGTGATTGTAGAGTAGTATATATACAACCTACATTTAAGAAACGTAGGACAATTTGGTCTGCCCTTAGCAGCAAAGCCCTGCAGTCCTTTGGATTTTATGAAAGTAGCTGAGAGAGAGAATTTTCTGTTTGGTCAAGGGCTATATGTTTTCCAGTTGTGTATGACAAGAATGCAGACCCCACCCTTGGCATCTGGCTTTGAAAACAGCAGCTGGTAAGAGACAAATGTTACTGTAAGATCATGTGTGTAAATCAAATATGCAAAACTGTCTGAGAGGAGGTTTGCTCCAGAGCGATAGAATTATAAAGGAAGTTGACCATCATCATATTAAATATTAATCAAGGAATTACAAAGAGATACAAAGGATTCAAGCATGTATAAAAGGAACAAAGATTTGTAAAAGGTGGAGAAAGAGCCCTTGGGGCAGGATGAGGAGCAACGACCCCGGTTGGGCAATGCCAGGAATCGCTCTGCAGCATCCCCAGCCTTGCCTGGGCCAGACCCATCACCTCTTTTGGAACACAGGAGCATCTTGCACTTTTCCAGTGACCCACAGCACAGAAATGGTGTGGAGACACATCTTCTGCAAGTATGTGTGGATCTATATAGGGCTCCTACCCATAGCCAGTGCTTTAGTGGGATTCATGCAGTGACAGACTGGCAAACACAGCTAGAGCGTCCACATCTCCACAGAAGGATCTGCATGTGGTGGATCCTCATTCACACACTACATGGGTTGCATTGCAGTCTGTGTGTGTGGTTGTAGCTTTTGGGGATGAGTTAAAGAAGGCTTGTTGTAAAGCTGTAGGTGTTCGTTAACATTTTATGTGTCAAATATTGTGGTATATCTTTTGTACTGCTGTTATTGGTCCTAAATGTATCGTTCACTGATTGACAGCTTATTGTTAATAAGTCAATAAATTGCTCCTATACCGATTGGACTAAACTATATGGACTGAGCAGTTTTTCCATGAGACAAGCAAATTCAGGGGAAAAGTCTTACATATATCGCTTGCTTTTTCTTCTCCACTTTCAGTTTCCCCCTATTTTCTGTCCTTCAGGCACAGAAGAAAGTATGAAGGCCAAGTAGAATGAATCCAGGAAAGACAGGAGATGTAAAAGCATGACCATGTCTAGGAGAAGTTGAAGGAGACCAATGGCAGACAAGGAATAGAGACATAATCAGTGCTAATAAGTCAAAGCTTTTTGCGGCTTGACTGCTTACTTGAGTTCTACGCTCCTGTTTTAGAAAATGTTTGAATAGAAGGTTGAAGACATAAATGAAAGGTGCTATGAAGGTTAGTGAATATGGGTTATACCTGGCCAATTTCATCCATCTTTGAAAGGCACTACTGACCTTTTTTAGATAAAATAAGACAGATCTTATCTGTCTGGATTTCAGATAACACTTGCTATGGAGCTACACAGGAAAAGCCAGGTGAAGCTAGAGAAAAGGACTGAAAGGGAAACTGAGTATAGGTTGAGAATTAACTGAAGAGTATGGATTCATACATCAGTATCTTGGTTTGAGTTCCTGGGAAAGTTACTGAAAGAGCTACTAAACCTGACAGGGAATCCTACTGAATTTGCAACAGTTAAAATTTTGTTATGGACAAAAAGAGGAGTACAGAATATATGTGAAGCTGAAAATTCATGTTTAGTGTGCTTAAGTTTTAACAGTGCAGCCAGAATGAAATAAACATTGTTATTATTCCGCTTATAACAAAGTGATACTAATACTGTCCAAATTGTCCAATCAATACAAACCAGATCTTATTAGTAATACTAAAGGTAGAAGTTGCTATACATGACAAATTTACCATTATCTATCCCTTTCCTCTGATGTTGTGTTCACCCTTCCAACGTTCCTCTGTGTCCTGGCAAGAAGGATGGTATCAGCTGGAGGAGAAGGCATGTAGCAAGTTTTCAGAATTTTGAGGTCTCTGCAGGGAGGCCTATGATAGTAGTGGCGGAGGAGTTTCCTCCTGCTTAGACTTGGGCTTTCCTTTGGTTTATTTTTCTAAGGTTTTTCACCACAGTTCATTTCCCTCTCCCACTGCAGCCTGGCAGTGGCCCTGAATCCACGCACACACAAAGGGTTGTGATTTGTTAGGCAGTGACTGGAGGGAGCGAGGAGGTGTCTGTCTCATCCCCTCCCCAGCCGGGCCATCCCTAGAGCTGAAGCTGGAGCAGGGGACCCAGAAGTCATGGGGCCAGCTGCAGGGGGTAAACTAGAAAATCCCAGCTCAGGCCAATGAGAGGCTGAATCCTGGCACCAGGTCAAGGACATGATTTTCTTATTGGTAATGGTAAAATTATATTTCATGGCTAAGGAGCTCCTCAAGAAAGAGCCATGAAGTGATTCTATCCAGCTTTCTTGTTGATTTTCTTGGCAAAAAGTCTGATAAAATTTTCTGATAAGTTACATTGGGAGAAAGGATTTGGTTTAGCTGAGAACTGAAGTAGTACAAATGGAATAGAAACAAACAATGGAGACCATAGGAACAATATATTTATTTTAGGGAAAAATGAGAATAATTTCTTCAAGAAGTTGTAGTCTCATTGGCTGGAAACCACTGAGAAATAGAAAAGTCTGCCTATATTAGTCATTGAAAGTCTACAAGATGCCAGTGTGACATATTAGAAGTGGAAAAATGATGCTGTGATTTGTCAGAGTAGGTTTTTCTTACTGAAATATTGGATTATTAATTTTGTTGTATGTAGCATGACTCTTTCCTGTAGTACTATACACAGTTTTTGACTCACCAAGTAATTTGGAATCATAGAATCATTCTGATTGGAAAAGACCTTCAAAATCATCAAGTCCAACTCTTAACCCTCAGCTCACTGTTACTTGGGAGAAGATACCAACCTCCACCTTGCTACAACCTCTTTTCAGGTAGTTGTGAAGAGTGATAAGGTCTCCCACCAGCATCCTTTTTACCAGGCTAAACAACCTTAGTTCCCTCAGCTGTTCCTTGTAAGGCTTGTGCTCCAGACCCCTCACCAGCTTCATCGTCCTTCTTTGGACACACTCCAGCACCTCAATGTCCTCCTTGCATTGAGGGACCCAGAACTGAACCTGGTACTCAAGGTGGTTGGAAAGGACCTTTAAGATCATCAAGTCTAACCATTATCTATCTCTACCAGGCCCACTTCTACACCATATCCTTGAGCACCCTATCTAGACAGCTTTTAAGTACATCCAGGGATGGTGATTCAACCACTTCCCTGGGCAGCCTGTTCCAGTCCTTGATAAACTTTTTGGTGTAGAAGTTTTTCCTCATGTCTAACCTAAGCCTCCACTGGCATAACTTAACGCCATTTCCTCTTGTCCTGTCAGTTGTGTCTTGTAAGACAAGACCAACGCCCACCTCCCTACAACCTCCTTTCAGCTAGTTGTAGAGAGCAGTAAGGTCACCCCTCAGCCTCCTCTTCCTCAGGCTAAACAACCCCAGCTCCTTTAGCCACCTCTCATAAGACTTATCCTTGAGACCCTTCACCAGCTTTGTTGCCCTTCTCTGCACCCTCTCCAGAACCTCAATGTCTCTCTTGTACTGTGGTGCCCAAAACTGAACACAGGACTCAACGTGCAGTCTCATCAGTGATGAGTACAGTGGGACAATCACTTCTCTAGTCCTGCTGACTACACTGTTCCTGACACAAGCCAGGATGCCATTGGCCTTCTCGGGCCACTTGGGCACACTGCTGGCTCATGTTCAACTGGCTGTCAATCAGCACCCCCAGGTCCCTTTCTGCCGAGAAGCTTTCTAGCCACTCCTCCCCAAGTCTATAGCTTTGCAAGGGGCTGTTGCCACCCAAGTGCAGGACTCAGCATTTGGCTTATTAAAGCTCATACAATTTACCACAGCCCATTAGCCCAGCCTGTCCAGGTCCCTCTGAAGAGCTTCCCTACCCTCAAGCAGATCAACACTCTCACCTGACTTGGTGCCATTTGCAAACTTACTGAGGGTGCTCTCAATCTCCTCATCAAGATAATTGATAAAGATATTAAACAGGAGCAGCCCTAGCACTGAGCCCTGAGGAACACCACTTGTAACCAGCTGCCAACTAGATTTAAGTCATTCACTACCACTCTCTGGGCCTGGCCGGTGCACAATCCAGCAGAGTGTACACCCATCCAGGCCTAGGGCAGCCAGTTTTTTTATGAGACTGCTGTGGGAAACAATATCAAAGGCTTTACTGAAGTCTAGATAAACAACATCCACAGCCTTTCCCTCATCCACCAAGTGGGTCACCTTGTCATAAAAGGAGATGAGGTTTGTTATGCAGGACTTGCCCTTCATGAATCCATGCTGACTGGGCCTGATGGCCTGTATACCCTCTAAATGTTGTGTTATAGCACTTAAGATGATCTGCTCCATGACCTTCCCTGGCACTGAAGTCAGACTGACACATTCACCTAGCTTGGTGTTATCTGCAAATGTGCTGCGGGTTCCCTTGATCCCCTCATCTAGATCATTGCTAAAGATATTAAACAGAACAGGCCCTAGTACCGAGCCCTGGGGAACACCATCTGTGACCAGCCACCAACTGGATTTAACTCCGTTCACCATTACTCTCTGGGCCTGCCATTCAGCCAGTTTTTTATCCAGTGAATTGTACACCCATCTAAGCCATGAGCAGCCAGTTTCTCCAGGAGAATGCTGTGGGAAACAGTGTCAAAAGCTTTACTGAATTCCAAGTGGACAACATCCACAACCTTTCCCTCATCCACTAAGCAGGTCATAGAGGTAGATCAGGTTAGTCAAGTAGAACCTGCCTTTCATAAACCCATGCTGACTAGGCATGACCACCTGGTTGCCCTCTATGTGCTGCGTGATGGCACTCAAGATGACCTGCTCCATAACCTTCCCTGGAACAGAGTTCAGACTGACAGACCTGTAGTTCCCTGGATCCTTCTTTCGGCTTTTCTTGTAGATGGGCATCACATTTGCTAATCATGTTTGCTAAATTTGTCCAGTCAGCTGGAACCTCCCCAGTTAGCCAGGACTACTAATAAATGATAGTAAGTGGCTTGGTGAGAACTTCCGCCAGCTCCCTCAGTACGCTTGGGTGGATGCAATCCAGCCCCATAGACTGGTGTGTCTCTAGGTGGTATAATAGGTTACTGATAATTTCCTCTTGGATTATGGGGACTTCATTCTGCTCCTCATGCCTGCTTTCCAGCTCAGGGGGCTGGGAACTCAGAGAACAGCTGGTCTTACTATTAAAGACTTAGGCAAAGAAGGCATTCTGTACCTCAGTCTTTTCCTCATTTCACTATATTCCCCTGCATGCAATATAGGATGGAGATTGTCCTTAGTCCTCCTTTTGCTGTTAATGCATTTATAGAAGCATTTTTTATTGTCTTTTATGGCAGTAGACAGATTAATTCCTAGTTGGTCTTTGGCCTTTCTAATTTTCTCCCTGCATAGCCTCATGGAATCTTTGTAGTCTTCCTGAGTTGTTTGCCCCTTCTTTCATAAGCCATAGACTTTTCTGCCTGAGTTACAGCCAAAGCTCTCTGTTCAGCCAGGCTGGTCTTCTTCCCCGTCGGCTCAACTTACAGCACACCAGGACAGCTTGATCCTGCACTTGATTTTTCTCTTGAAGAATGTCCAGCCTTCCTAGACTCCTTTGCTCTTCAGGACTGCCTTCCAAGGGACTCTGTCAACCAGGCCCCTGAACAAGTCAAAGTCTGCCCTTCAGAATTCCAAGGTGGCAGTTCTGCTGACCCCCTTCCTTACTCCCCCAAGAATTAAGAACTCTACCATTTCATTATTGTTATGCCCAAGATGGCCTCCAACCTTGACATTACCCGTAAGTCTTTCTCTGGTCACAAACAACAGGTCTAGCAGAAAGCCTTCTCTATTCGGTTCACTCACTAGCTGTGTCAGAAAGTTACCTTCCACACACTCTAGAAACCTCCTAGATTGTTTCCTTTCTGCTGTATTGCATCTCCAGCAGACATCTGGTAAGTTGAAGTCCCCCACAAGAGCAAGTGGTAGTGATTGTGAGACTTCTCTCAGCTGCTTATAGACTATTTCATCTGCCTCTTGATCCTGGTTGGGTAGTCTATAACAGACTCCCACCATAATATCTACCTTGTTGGCCTTTCCCCTGATTCTCACCCATAGATGTTCAACACTGTCATCCCCGTCATTATGCTCAAGACGATCAAATCACCCTCTAACATGCAGGGACACTCCACAGCCTTTTTTTCTTCGCCTGTCCCCTCTGAGGAGTTTATAGCCATCCAACACACCACTCCAGTTGTGTGAATCATCCCACCATGTTTCCATGATGGCAACTATATCATAGTTTTCCTGCTGCACAATGGCTTTCAGCTTCTCCTGTTTGTTGTCCACGCTGCATGCATTGGTGTAGATGCGCTTCAGTTGGGCTATTGATCCCACCACGGTTTTGGGGGGAGAAGGTTTAATTCCTACCTGACCATTCCAAGGTGTTTCCTTGATTTCTAGCCCAGCCATATCCCTTCTGTCTTTACTATCTCACGACATTCCATCCCCTACCTCCACTGGGATGGCAGGCCAAAGGACCTCACTAGCATACCGTCCCACAAGATGATTGCAGATTGGAACAAAGGCAAGAATGTCTCACAGCTGCAATGATCAAGAACTGATTGGTAAAGTTCTGGGGCAGCCACCTTTGAATCTAAATCAGAACACCATTGAGTACACAAGTGTGTTGAGAGGTGGCTGTTGCAAGAATCCCTCAAAGGAAGCAGCCTCTTTTTATCTGCAGTCAGATGGGCTTACTCCAGGGAAGAAGCACTGAATGACAAATACTACTTAGGGCCTCTCACCTCCCACCTGAAAGCAACAATCACTACCACTTACTTCCAATGACACCTGTGAGAGTATGGGGTTTTTTGCTTTAGTCTGTGTGCAATTAAGCACCACCTGTTTGCATGCGGGAGTTTCCCACAGCTGAGACCACTGCTTATTCCCTTCTACCTGATAGATGTTCTTGCAGGCAGCCATGTAACAATATCAAATTCTGCTCAACTAGAGCAAGGCTGATTATATTAGTGGTCAGCAGTCTCAACCTGAAAGAAAAGATTAACAGAACCTTCTAAAATAAGACCCTGTGGGAATGATCCTCCTCTACATACCTAGTAGGGAAGAATGAACAGCACTGTCTTTTCATCCAGACTTGCTTCTGACCATGAATGGCACGATGTTGAGATAATTAACAGCTGCTTAAACAGATGGCTAAAGAACAACAGTTCTTTATACAGCCCTTAATCATAGCTTTCTTAATTATTCACCATTCTGTCTGCAGTGTTTATCAACATGATCCCCAGAATGGCACAGAGGAGGCTACAACACAGCAAAGCATAATCAGTGCCTCTGACCTGTAAGGATTTCATGTTTGGGAGTGTTTCAGATGGAGATAAAGACAAAGCACTTGGGCTAAGGCCTGAGTCAAATATACAGTCTAGGAACAGCTTTTGCTGAAAAGAAGAATAAAAGGCTGAGATAAGGTTACTATTTGCAAATGCACAAGGACATCAAAGAGCTAATTCATGCTGGCAAATGAACAAGTAGGTATAAATTCACCAAGAGGAAATTTATTCAGGAAATAACCAGCAAGTGATATCTGAGGAAGTGGCAGGAAGAAACCCAATTTATCTAAAGTTATGTTTATAAATCAGATGATTGACTATGACCAGAGAAAACTGGATTTAACATTTCAAGAAATTATTTCAAATCGTATGTTCAATATTCATAGGATTTTAGATATAATCTTTACACTGCCAAAAGGTAGAGTATGTCTTGTTTGTGCTGTATGAGATCTAGGGGTCAATTTCTGTTATTACAACCATGCTCAATCATCTTCTTGGAATTTAGGCAGTTGGGCCCTGCCAGTAAGCCTTTAACCATGTAGGTAATTTTAAGTGTTATATGCATCAAGACATCTATGGGTCAGACAACACCTGAGTGGGAAACCTTCCTGAAATAGTAAGGTAAGACTTGGGTGATAAAGCCCTTCTGTGTCTTTAATCAAAAATCTCTCTGGGTTATGAGAATGGGGAAAAATTCAATTCCTATTGCAAAAGTGATCCGAGGGCCGTCATGCTTTTGAGAACAAAGCTAGAAGAAAGCCACCCACAGTTCAAAAACTTGACATGGGCAAAATCCTAGCTGATAATTTTTTGAGTGGATTAGAGAGGATTAGAGAAGAGAGAGAGGTAGGGTAAAAATAAGAAGATAAGATTTCTTTCTTTCAGTCACTTCTGAGCATGGTAAATTGGTACCTCTAAGATTTTCACGATGACAAATAAAACACTCTCCTTTTTGACATTTCACAATCCAAATGTTCAGACTGAGCAGCACTTGCAGGCCAAAAAAGAACAAGAAGTGAAACTAAATACTGATATTTAAAATGACTGCTTGTGCTCTTTTTCTGGTATTGATTTTTTTCTGTATATGAATTGATTAATGAAATCTTAATATGATGCTGAAGCAATATGACTTTCTACTGGTTGTAGAGAGTTTTCTGTCTTTTTTAAATCCTATATTACAATAATTAAGACATTTTATACCTGCATCCATCATAGCTTGGTAACTGATGGAAAATTCATCTTATAGATCTCACCGATATTCTTCATTTGTATACATTTTTTGTGTGTATATGTGTCAGACCTACTTGATATCTTTAAGTAGTTTCACTATTTGTGTATGTGTGAATTGTGTGTGTATGAAATGCAACATGTCTCTCTCTCATTCAAATATATTGACAGGATTGGGGGTTTTTCTATTTTTGCTATCCAGATATTTATTTCCTACTTCTGGGTGTTATTTCCTTGCCTTAAAACTCGTGCAGACCTAGACTTTGCAATGAAGAAAAATAGTAAACTGTGGAAGGACATGTAACAGATAGATAACATACATGAAGCTTGGAATTGGTTAGAAGATCTAGAGGAACTTTTGTTGTTGTTGTTGTTTCTTGGTATGTGTATTGGTAGTTGACACAAATCTCATCTATTCAGATACCTATGAAAAAGCTCTGGCTTCCTAACCAACCTAAAGTATTTATCCCCTAATGAAAGTAATAGATACACAGATAGCCTGATTCTGAGTTAGGACTTTGTGTTAAAGCAGCTCCCTTGGTGTGATGTATTGAAAATCAGTCATTTACAATCACCAAGAGCAGAAAACTAAGCAAAGATTGTAAGAGGTACAAAAGCATATTGTGATAGTTCCCTAAGTAACTCTGTGATTAAAACTGCCAGTTGGATTCTTGCTACTATATGTAGAAGGAATAACGAGGGAAGTCCAATACCCTTTATTCTTTCTGCTTCCATTAGAAAGGCTGTTGAAAACTCTAAACTTTATATTGCAGTACTCTAGCTCTAAAGCTGATGCAATCCTATTAAGAACAGCAAATATCACTTGTGAGCCTTTCCCATGGAAAACAAACAAACCAACCAACAAAAATATCCCACCTAAAAAATAAACCAAAGCAAAGCAAAAAAACCCACCTCAACAAATACGAAACACGTTATAGGAAAGCAGAAATACAAAATGAGAAAACCTGGACCAACGCAGTGAAGCATTAAGCCACATTTGTTTGTTCATAAAAAACCAGAATTATTAGGTTTTGAAAAATTCCAAATGTGCTTTTGCAACATATGCAGATTTCTACTGTGGCCACTTTGCAGTGGTGTCATTATGCTAGAGGGAAAAGAAACAGATTTTAAATAGAAAAAAAATAAGCTTTTTTTTCTTTATTTCTGCTTGGTTGAATACATGTATTTTGCTAAAATTCACCCAGTGGGAGAATACATTTTAACTCTAATCTTCATCACAGAGATGAATAACAGTTGATCTATCTAACAATCCATCCATACAAGTTTGTATCCTAAATTCTTCATTTAAATATCTGAGAGCCTCTTGCCAGATATAAAAGTATAACTATTAAGTTTAATTTTCTTTGTTCTTTTTCCATACCAACTTCATTTCAACAGCAGTAATAGCTATGATGTTGTGATTCATTTTGCTGGATGGTTGGGAATATATGATGGTACAAAGTAAAGAACTTATTAGAGCCTCTACTCATAAAACTGCTGAATGCTATTTATAATTAGGAAGGCTGCAGAACTAACACGTAAGTGTTTTTCATCATCCATCTACATAGGTTCACATATTGGCAGTCTTCAACATATTATCTGAGTGCCTCCATAAAGCCTGAGCACTCCATAACGCCTGAGCACGCTTTACTGTATTAGATTATTAATCATAAGTGACTGTGGTTTGGATTCCAACCTTACTCCTTTTTTAGGTGTTTTTATTTTTACAGCTGCACTTCAGTGGAATTGTTCTTAATTTACACTTATTTTTACTGGAATAAGCTCCTGATACTGGACGTATGCAAGTGAGGGTAGAAGCATGCTACTCTTAGTATCATTTTGGTTGCTCATATGCAACATTATGCTCTGATTTTTTACTTATGTAGAGAATGATTTATAAAATGGTGCTAAAATAACAAATAGAGATGTTATTTTGTATAAATGGATTCTGTGGGGATGTGTCTCTTACAAGGATAGTGGATAATGAAAAAAAAATACAGGAAGAAAATGTACATTTTGTTAATAATTTTTAATATCAATTTGTTAATAAAATGCATGGTCAGGATGGAATTATCATTTGTTCAGAATATGACAGTTGTATTAAGAAGTTATATAGATAGCACTATAATGAGATTTCAAAAATATTTTCAGGTGTTTATTGAATATTTTTACCCTTTGTAACAAAATTCTGTATGGAAGGACTGAAAGTAAAGAAGAAATATATTAAACATTTGACCTGAAGTGTCCCACCTCATCTTCACTTTTCATGATTGTATTAGTCAATTCAGATAATTATAGGAAGCAGTAAAACAGATTTCTGCCCTTTAACAAAGATTTCCTTTGAGAGAAAATGATATTTCAAACCATTCCTTTAGTGTTAGAATATTGTGTAATGCTGCAGAGAATGGAGAGAAGAAAGCATGACAATGAGGAACTAGTCGTGCAGTTTTGCTACAGCCTTTGCCAAGGGAAATGTAAAACAAATGAGCATATCTGTTCAATATCCATCAAATAATGAGAGTGTCATGTGAGTTCTGGGTCTGTCAACATAGCTTGAGCAGAAGGTTAAGAAAATGTTCACAAAATGGAACACACTGGGGCTTTTTTAAATAATGTGCAGTTCCTCAGGACTGCATTATACAGTTCTTACTCCTGTT
Organism: Coracias cyanogaster; assembly: GCA_033124195.1. NCBI lineage: Eukaryota > Metazoa > Chordata > Aves > Coraciiformes > Coraciidae > Coracias > Coracias cyanogaster. Next base: position 45,092 of record JAVSBS010023968.1, on the reverse strand, counting down.
AATTTTTACTTGTGTAAACCATCCTCTTAGAAAAATAGGATTACTTTAATGGGTAAACTGTTGATAGTGCAAGAGCTTCTTCATCAAGCTCTTTATATTTTATTGCTATATTTGGCAATAATTCCACAGCAACATTACAAAAAGCCCAGTTTGAGAGCACACCCTGGTCCTTGACAATCTCTGGAATATAAATAACACAACAGTCTGCACAGATGAAGGAAAAAAGAAGTATATTTATTAGTTTTGATTGGTATTTTTCCAGAATCATGTTAGTTTTGACAAGATTTCTCAAGTACAAGATGCAGTTCTGAAGCAGTGGTGATGACCTAATTCAAAGGAGGTAATTCAACTTGGCCTTCTCACTTTTTGGGAATTGCTTATCCTCTGGACCTTCAAACCAGTTTTTCCTCACTGTAGGTCATCCAACTCATTTAAAAATTAATTATTTATTAGACATCAGCCTCATAACTATAATTTTTTTTTAGGACTACCTATAGGAGACAGATAAACCTAAAAGTGACTGTTCTATTAACCTTTTCCATCTCTCTCCATCATAAGCCATTGTCATTGAGAAAGCAGTCTCAGCAAAGAAGTAGTTTCGTTTCATTTCATTTCTTTTCATTTCATTTCTTTTCATTTCATTTCTTTTCTTTTCATTTCATTTCATTTCATTTCATTTCATTTCATTTCATTTCTATTCTATTCTATTCTATTCTACTCTGTTCTGTTCTGTTCTGTTCCAGAATCACATTGGATTGGAAAAGACCTTTAAGATGATTGAGTCCAATCATTAACCCAACACTGCCAAGTCCTCAACTAAACCATATCCCTAAGCACTACATCAATACATCTTTTAAATACCTCCAGGGATGGGGACTCTACTACTGCCCTGGGCAAACTCTTCCAATGCCTGATAACCCTTTCAGTAAAGAATTTCCTTCTAATATCTAATCTAAACTTCCCTTGGCACTACTTGTAGCCATTTCCTCTTGTCCTATCACTTGTTACTTAGTTGAACAGACTGATCCCCACCTCTCTACAACCTCATTTCAGATAGTTGTAGAGAGTTACAAGGTCTCCTCTGAGCCTCGTTTTCTCCAGGCTAAACAACCCCAGTTTTCTTGGCTGCTCCTCAGAAGACATGCACTCTAGAACCTTCACCAGCTTTGTTGCCCTTCTTTGGACACACTCTAGTGCCTCGATGTCATTCTTATACTGAGAGACCCAAAACTGAACACAGTACTTGAGACGCAGCCTCACCAGTTCCAAGAACGGGTAAAATCAGTTTCCAAGTGCTGCTAAACACACTTTTCCTGATACAAGCTAGGATGTTGTTGACCATCTTGGCCACCTAGGCACACTGTTGGCTCATGTTCAGTCAGCTGTCAATCAACACCCCTAGGTCTCTCTCTGCTGAGCAGCTTTCCAGCCACTCCTCCCCAAGCCTCTTGCATTGCATGGGGTTGTTGTGGCCAAAGTGCAGAACCTCGCGTTCAATCCACTCTGTTCAGACCCCTCTGCAGAGCTTCCCTACCCTCAGGCATATCAACACTTCCACCCAGCTTGGTGTTATCTGCAAATTTTCTAAGGGCACACTCGATCCCCTCATCCAGATCATTGCTAAAGATTTTAAACAGGACTGAGCCCAGTACTGATCCCTGGGGAACACCACTTCTGACTAGCTGCCAACTGGATTTAACTCCGCTTACCACCACTAAACCTAAAAGTAAGGAAACACTTCTTTACTGTAAGGGTGACAGTTTGTGGAATCTCCAGCTTTGGAGACATTTAAAACCCGTCTAGGTTTGTTCCTATGTGATCTACTCCAAGATCCTGCTCTAATAGGGGACTGAATTGCTGGGGCCTGACTTGTGAGCCCCAAGCTGGAGTTGACCTGTGGATGGGTCACAGCCTAGAAGAATGTTTTGTTTTTCATGTTGGATTCATTTTCCAGAGTCAGAGCCTGGCCCACCTATATCTTTGTAGCTCTGCCCTCACCCAGATGGTTGTGTTTGGGGTGGTAGGCAAGGCCAGGATTGTATTAACCAGGAGCTGATCAGTTGGAGGAGCTTCCTGTTGGGTGTGGCTTCTGTTGGGGCTGGTTGCAATCGTGCTGAACTCTCTCAGTGGTGTTCTTCCAAGTGAAGAGCCACTAAGGGAGGTGTCTCTGTCTGTTGTGTCCATCAGGAGATGTTAGCACCACAGTGGGCAGTGGAGGAGCTGGGCCTCCAGCAACATATGGCAGGATTGTTTGAATGAAGACTTCTGAGGGGATGTTGCCGAGTTCAGCATTGACCTGTGTGATCGGGCAACTGATGTCAGCATAATATGATGATGGCTGAACTGGTACTACAGGGGATTGGTTGGGCTAGATGATCTTCAGAGGTCACTTCCAATCCCTAACACTAGCACTCTGTGAAAAGTGACTGTATAAAATAGAATATAATCATTTTTCTGACATTAATTTTAGTAATAATTCCTCTAAAATGTCTTCTTGGCACTTTGGTTATGTAAAAGGTCTGTTAATTTCAGGAGTCTACCGATTGTTTCCTTTATTTTCTCTATTACTGGATTGTTCCAGTACTAATCTTCCTTTCTTCTTCTTCTTTCCTCCTATTCTTCCACTAGCCTTTGTAAAATTTATCTTGAGATACAATAATGAAAGAGAGCTCTAAACAACAGAACAACCCTCTTATACCCAAAACCCTGAACCTTTTCTTACAGACTTTGTTCTTCCTTAGCATAACATCTGGTTCTAAAAGATAAGTGGGATTCATCAGACAATCTTTCCTAAACCCTTCTCCAAAAAATTGTACTAGGCCATGTAATGGAAATAACTAAAGAGGCTGAGTAGCACAGACTTATATCTTGGTGTAGAATAGCCTTATGTATTAATGATTACATAATGTTATTGTAGATGTGAATAAAAACAAAAGAAAAACAAGATTTATAAATGCATCATTAGAGTTGGTACTTTAAAATAAACTGAACTGACCCTTAAAAATAACCTCTTTTCAAAATTCAGGGAGTTTTTAAGATAAACAAGTTTAAATTATGTAGAACAAATGAAAACTTTACTTTGCATGTTTTCAAAACTATAAGCAATGGTTATAAGTTATTTTAATAACAGGATCACCAATAACATCCAGTGGTGCTTTAATTCAGAGAAAAAAATATATCATGGTACAGTACTTGAGAGAAAAATGTTCAGTATTTTCATTGACTATATCTTATACTGCTTTCTGTAAGATACGTTCGGTACTCACTTTAGAGCAATACTGCCTGAGACTGATAATTCAATTTAGTCTCTGCAACATGATTTGTAAATACCCCATTTCAAGAGACAAGCTGATAAGCATGTCATAGTTTTCTAAAAGCATGATACTTGCAGCATCTGTTAGTTGTCCCACAATTATTTTTTATCATTATGTGTGTACAAAAAAAAATACTGTACTTTTTGAAGGCAAATAGAATGCTAGTTGTTTATAATGTCACCTAAAATAGAAAAACAGTGCATAACTCCACAATACACATAAAAAAGATCATGTTAAGCTTTCTAGTGAAGCTGCCTTTTCCCAGGTGGTCAATTGCACTTGTCATCTGTTATTTTGGAAAATGCACAGAATTTAATAGATGAGGTATATCAAACTAACTACATTAGGAACAGACCAGCTGTCAATATGGCTTCAGCCCAACAGCATCTTCTGGGAAAAACAAATTCTGAAATGCAGACAGTATACTATTAGTTTGATAGAATGATTATAAGTTTCACCATCTGTTGCATATTTCACAATTAATTGCAGTTTCTATCAACAGATATTTTCTAAAATCCACATTTTCTTTTTTATACAAGAAACAACAAAGCAGAACAGCAACACATTGTCTCAAGTAATGAGGTACCAATACTGGAGCTAAATCAGATAAGTTTCACCCTGGTTTAACAAGGTAGATATCTAGGGAACTAATTACAGTAAATAGATCTAAAAATATCAGTGTCAGTACAGAAAAACTACAGATCAGTATTATCTATCTTTTCTTGAAAAACTTACTGTTTTTGCTTTTCAAAGCTGTGCAGTCATATAATATTTGGTTAACATTTCAAAGTCCTTCAGTTGAATGCTATTGGAGTTTAATTACAGAAAGCTATTTAATAAAACATAAATGTAAAAGTTAAAAACATTTCAAAATGTTCCATAGCTAGATCTAAACTATAAAGGAATTGCTTACATGTAAAACTAAATGCCTGGTCAATGCTTTTTATATGAAGCATCATGACACTGTTTAAAGTTATATTAGAAAAAATAAAGAAAAATTTAGTGAGATTTGTGTCTTGGGGTTAAGGTTTTGAAAACAATATATGTATATTTTTTGCTTATATTATTTGCTCCATCTCATAGCTCTAGTTTGTTTGTTTATTTTTTTGTTTCATTCTTTCTTCCTTTATTTCTTTCAACATGATCCCCATACGTTGCCAAATGGAAGGCCTAGTTCTAGTCCAAACTACTATTCTTCAGTTTTGACTTTTTGCCTATGACATTAATAGGCTCCGTACAGGCATATGGAATAATTTATTTAGAAGTGAGATGAGACTCCTAGAAGCAACTTCATGGCCAGACATGTCTTTGATAACATTTTTAACATTGAAATCATAAGTCAAGGTGTCGTGGTCCGGGAGCGCAAGTGTTTGTACTGCCTCCCAAAGGGGAAGGGGATCGAGGGCGAAGTGAGGCACTTCCCACAAAACTCGTAGGCAATTGTGGAGACTGATGAGTATTTAATGAATTTATTACCAGATATAGTCACATAAACCGTATCTACTCTATGGAGAAACCACGATACGCCACGCCCACCCACTCACTCTCCCTTCCCTGAGGAGAGCTAGAAAACCACTGAGGGGATAGGGCAAGTAAGAACTTAATTGGGTCAAAATATGACCTGTATGCGGATGGTGTGGTGTGGGTGCAATTGTGTATGTGTGTGTGTGTGTAGTGTGTATCTACCCCTTTTCCGGTGTGCGGCAATGATCCGGGTGGGGTCTGGCGACAACGACGGGATCTGGCTTGGCTCAGCTCCAGTCGTGGCAGCTCATGCTGGTGGGTGATGACGGGACCCAGCTTAGAGCAGCGGCAGTAGTGGCAGATGCGCTGGCCGGCGGTGACAGGACCCAGCTTAGAGCAGCTCCAGTTGGGGAGTGGTGGCACTGGCTCAGCGCTAGCTCCTTCACCGCAGTCTCTCTGGTGCAGCAGCAGCTAGCGGTTTTCTTATTTGGCTCACGACTTCTTCGACTCGCAGCTTTAAAATGGTGTAGGGCAGTTACACGCCCAGAGTCCTTTCCCGGCAGCAGCGGCGGCACGCGCCTGGCCAGGGCGCGCATGTACTCAACAGAAGCAGTCCCGGTGAGTGCCTTACAGTGTGCGTACAAGAGAGAGAGAGACAGAGAGACAGAGACACCAGACATGACGACAGGGGCGGCCAGGGTGAGTCTCCGGGCTACAGTCACAGCAGTGCTCTCTCAATGTGGCGGAGAGGGAAAAGAGAAGTCTTCTGTTTTCCCTCAAATTTTTATATCTTGCCGCATCCCCCACAACTTCCAGCTTCCAGAGGACTTCCCAGTGATTCATGGGAGTTGTAGTTCCTTTTAGCTGACTTAGAAAGATATTTCAAAATAGTGGGTCGGTTTCCTACATCTCACCCCGTGGCTTTTTAAGGCAGCGATCACCTAGTGTTACTGTATGGATTAAGATATGTATATGTTATGTCCTACTAGGTTCTCATTTAGCCCTTACCTCCCATTAGATTCCTCTTCTCCTCAGGCATGGGGATAGCTAGGGAAGCTAGCTTTGAAAGAATTCCTAGAAATATAATATTATTTAAAATGTTTCATTCTTGTAATCTTAAACTAACATTTTACTTTACCTGAAGATAAGCCATCAGTTGACAGCTTTGTGCAAAGAGACTGAATAGGACTTAAAGCAAAGGGAAAAGTGTATCAAGAGATATTTTTTATTGCCTAAGCTATAAGATGCATTCAGACATTGTTTGGATTTCTCAAAAGCTTCTCCACTTAATAGCAGGTACATGTTACCTGAAACATGGAGCAGGGAGAAGGAAACTAGTGCCAGACCCAAATGATCTTCAGAGATTTTATGAAAGACTTTGTATCAGGGTTGTTTCCCTGATACAAAGTTATGTAAAGCGTTACACAGTAAAAACAACATCTCAGTTTCACCCATTGGTCCACAGGTAACAGTATCACTCAAAAAAACCCCCAACAAACAACACCCCCCCAAAAAACCCAAAACACCAGAATAGAAAACGTTCTGTGTCTGATATGCATATGTGTATTATAACTTCAATAATAAGCAAATTGCTGCATTTCACATAGGCCTTAGTTTCCAAATGGCTCAAAGTGTCTGAACTCAAGTTCTATACTATAGAACTATAATAATCTAGGCAGATGACAAACGGAAGAAACAGAGTATAAAAGGACTTCAGGCAAGAGGTCTCATCATCCTGGACAAATACAAATGAATAAAGCTGCCATAGCTATCCTTCAACTATAATTGTGAAGATTACAAGAAATATAATTTGTAAACATTAGTGATGAAAGAGGGGGAATCAGGTGGGTGTTTTGAACTTTTGTAATTTATCTCTGTTGCTTTATCACGGAATCACAGAATGGTTGAGATTAGAAGGGATCTTTGAAGGTCATCTGGTCCAAACCCCCTGCACAGGCAGGGACACCCATAGTCAGTGACCTAGGACTGTGTCCAGACATTTTAAATATTTCTAAGGAGGAAAACTCCACAACCTCCCTGTCTTGCCCATTAATCCCAACTCTGTTTTTTCTCATGGAACTGTAGGCAGCTAGCTTTTATCTATATCTCGAACAAAACTATGAACAGGAGAATCACCAAGTCGGAATACTCCAGAGCCAAAGAGAGACAAAAAGGAAAATGTTTGTCTTCCTTGCACTGAAAAAAAACTATACTCTATTCTTCTTCCACTGCTATTCTTGTAGTTCATTACCTGATTAACAAAAGGAGAGTAAAATACTACTCTTCAGAAGCTAATATGAGATTGCCTTCACTTTAAGAAATGACTGTTGAATCTTAAGAAGTCTCTGGAAAATCCAAGAAATAAAAATGAAGTCATCTTATCACAGGAAGTTCACTCTTTCTCAACTTGACAGCCATATCAGTTCATGACTGATCAGATCATTAAAGACATTTGATGATATCTACACTAGTACAAGGAGTTTTTTGTTTGATTTTTTTTGTAGTTGGTTTGGTTTGTGGTTTTTTCTTCACTGTTTGGCAATCAGTCAGTGCAGCAAGTTAGGACACCAGTTATTAATCTAATAACTAATACTTACCAAAGTCAGAGCCAGATTGAAAACATGCTTTCATTTTATCAGGAAAGAAGCAATGTCATTTCCAAGATATGTGGTGAAAAGTGGATATACTGACAGTAATAGCTTTCTGAGCATTAGCTGTGACAAGAGCTTTTTAGAAGTCTGTATCATGTCCATTAATACCAGAGATAACTTCCTCTATTTTTCTTTAAACTACATATGAAATTCTAGAAGAAATATAGAATTCTATAGGAAATATGTAGAGAAATATATCTGTTCTTTTATTATTTTCTTTATGTTTATAAATACATGGATTGACAGAGCAAATTAGGACAGGTGGATTTTTTTCTTATTTTTGTGTAAGGATCTATGTTTCTGGAGCTGTCATTAGGAAAGATCTGTATGTTTTACAGATACAGTCACCAGGCCACCTCTGTGTCTGAATGGAGGTACAGAGAGATTATTACAGATGCACAGCAGATTTTTGTCAAGCAAAGTTACCTGGACACATTTCAAATGAATTGCCAAGGTTACGACATTGCTGGCATAAAACGAAAAAAGCTTTGCTTTTGCCTACTGCTTTAAAGCTATTTTATAATATTAACTATCAAACTGTAGCATTAATCAGAAGCCTATATATGGATATTTTTGTTTTAGAGAGGACACATTTACAAAATATCTTGAATAATTTTACATTCTGGAGACAAATTCAAACACTATAGATAATATTCTAAATAAGTAAGACATGCACTGTTGTGTTCTGCTTCTCTAAGATATCCTGTGTTTCCTATTGATATGTGAAACATCAAATTCTTCTTTTTCATTATCAAGGCCTTTAGAATAATATTTTAATTTTTTATCATTATTAGAGCTACCAGTCAAGTGAGATTCATGTTCTGGCAACAGCCTTCTTTTCCCTTTCTCCTCACAAGCTCTTGAGTTCAAAGAGCTATATAAATCATATTTTCAAGCTAATTACATCAATCTGGTTCTTTTGGATGCCCTTAAAAGATCTCTGAATAATGAAAATATGTCAGCCTGCTAAGAACCAAATCCAGATTCCTAACTTAATGACAGAACATGCCAGAGACTTTGCTGCTTCTCTCTCTTTTTATCCTTTTGTCAAATAGCAGCTTCAGTAATGCTTACTGCCCTTCTCTTCTTGTAAAGAAGCTCCTCCTATTTTTATTAATTGATGTTAACACAAGGTCCATTTATCTCTTTATTTTCCAGCTCTCTCTTTGATCTTGGAGTACTATTCAGTCCCCTTTCCTTACAGAACATACTACTTTCTGAAGAGTATGGCAATGGAACTTTGTTTCACAAACAGATTTTGACACAAGGTGGTATCTTTAACACAGAATAGTGAACTTAGATATGTGACTTTTCAGCTCATTCATTCTCTCATTCTACATTTCTACTGAATAACTGTAAGTTGTAATTCTAGCTCAGCGGTCTTTCCATTGCAGGTTATTTCCTTTTGTGTCTCTGAATAGTAACTCCAGCAATTATTGACATTCTTTGCTGCTATTGACAAAGAAGCACTAAGGAGCCATGATATCACCACCATCTTTAAGGACTTTTATAGTTATGATTATGAGCATTCCCATTTAATTAAGGCTTAAAAGGCTCTAAATCTCCTAACTCTAAATCTCCCGTCTTTTAATTTAAAAATATTACCCCTTGTCCTATCACAACAGACCCTGCTAAAAAGACTGTCCCCATCTTTCTTATAGACCCCCTTTAAGTATTAAAAGGCTACAATAAGGTCTTGCCGGAGCTATCTCTTCTCCAGGCTGAACAACCCCAATTCTCTAAGCCCTTCCTCATAGGAGAGGTATTACAGCCTTCTGATCATTTTTATGGCTCTCCTCTGGATTCACTCCAGCAGGTTCCTGTGCTGAGGAGTCCAGAGCTGAACACAGTACTTCAGGTGGTGTCTTACAAGAGTGGACTAGAGGGACAGAATCATCTATCTTGACCTGCTGGCTACACTTCTGCAGATGCAGCCCAGGATACAGTTGGCCTCCTGGGCTGTGAGTGCACATTGCTAGCTTGTGTCCAGCTTTTCATCCACCAGTACTCCCAAGACCTTCTCCACAAGGCTGCTCTCAATCCTTTCATCTCCCAGCCTGTATTGATACCAAGGGCTGCCCTGACTCAAGGGCAGGACCTTGCATTTGATCTTGTTGAACCTCATGAATATCATGCAGACCCATGTCTCAAGCTTGTCTAGCTCTGTCTGAATGGCATCCCATCCCCCAGGCACATCAAACACACCACTCAGCTTGGTGTTGACTGCAAACTTGCTGAGACTCCACTCTATCCCACTATGTCATTGATCATAGAATCATTTAGGTTGGAAAAGACCTCTAAGGTCATCTAGTTTAACCTTTGTCAAACATCTCCCTAACCCCTAGACCATGTGTCGAGGTTAGGGAGATGTTGGACGAAGGTTGATAGAGATATTAAACTGTATCGGTCCCAAGATGGGCCCCTGAGGGACACCACTTGTCACTGATCTCCATCTGGACATTGAGCTGTTGGACACAACACTGGATGTGACCATCTACCCAATTCCTTATCCACCAAACAGTTTACCCATCAAATCCATATCTCTCCAATTTTGAGAGAAGGATGTTCTGGGGGTGCATGTCAAAGGCCTTACAGAAGTCCAGATAGACAATATCTGTAGCTCTTCCCTTGTCCACTGGTGTAGTCACTTCATCATAGAAGACCACTAGGTTGGTCACTCAGGAGAGTGGTGTAGAGGGGTGTAATCCCCTCCCTCGAATGACTGGCGGTTATTCTTTTTTTCATACGCCAATACCCACAAGTCATTTTCCACAGGCCTGCTCATACCCTTGAGCTACAGCATTAGTGTTCTTGCCTTGAACCTCATCTCAGGTTATTCTCACTTATTGAATGGCCTTCCTGGATAGACTGCACTCCTGATTCATTACTTCACCTTGCTGAGACTGTGATAGACCATATTCATGTTGTGGGGACAGTGGGATTGAGCCTGGGTGTCCTTCCCTGGCCGGTGTTGAGGAGGTCACCCTTGGCTCCTGTCTTGCCTGTCTTTGTGGAGCATCCCCAGTCCTGCTTCTCCCTGACTCTTGTATGTTCTGATTCCTTGAGACAAAACTGACAGATTTCTGGATTATAAACTGGATATTATATTTCTGGACTATAAAACACATGTGCACATACATTAGAAAAGTCAGTATAAATGCTGAGTGCATGACATTTTCAAGAGTAATGTCCTACTGATTTGTTTATTAGTCATTTATTGTAAAGTAAATAAAACAGATTGCACCGCCTTTCTAATCAAGAAGTCATCTATAGTATTAATTTAAAAATACTTACCGAAACAAAAATGTACCCTTTTTTATATTCACATTCACAATGTCATAACAAATATAATGGTGTTATAAACCACAATAAAAATAATAAGAAGATAATATCAGTAAGAAACACAAAATTAAGTCAGTTATTCATGACTGCAAAGCACTAGCAGGTCACAGAAATGTTCTGACAAAGAGATACTGGCCAAAACATTAACAAAGGAAATTTAACATAGACAATTGCAAGTACAAGTATGTTCAGAACAGTTATGTAGCTCACAGTTATTTCAATGTCTTGTGCAAGGTGTTCTAGCTGACCTTGCTCTGTGTGCAGGAGGGTTGAACTAGATGACGTCCAGAGTTCCCTCTAAACACCTCCTTTTGGTGATTCTGCAATTCAAATGTTTCATAAATTAATTCTTCCTCTTTTTGACTCTTCAAAAAACACTAGCTTCTGGCTACCCAAGTTTTACTTTCACTTCTGCATGTGCTGTGATGGATAACCATATGTACATTTCTACATTTTGACTTTTCCTACCAAGCATGTCTAAAGATCTCCGCTCACATCATATTCCTACATTCATATTAGCTCTGTACACCTGTTGCACTGCTTATTTGTTGTATGCCCCCATCTTCTCACATTAGATCACATTCAGGACCTAAATATACAATCCTAATTCCACTCAAAAAAACTACTGGGCAAACTTTGAAATTAATTTTAAATGTCTGACCCATAATCCCGGCTGAGATTTTTATTTTAAGATCCAGTAGTAATATGGTTTTACTTATTTCTGACTGAATCAGAGTTAGAGTGAGTTTATATCTATTTAATCCAAATTTATAGAAAAAAAAGAAAAGAAACCAAAGATACAACATCCATCTCAGGATTTTCCAGAGCTACAGAGGACTTGAAACTCAGAGAGTGTCACCAAAAGTTTTCCTTGTTCTTATAAACCTGCAGAGTTACTTTTTTTCTGCTACTGTTTAAATATAGGATATTAGACTACATAGACCTTTGAATTACTTTGTAGAATTGTTTTTGTAGCAGAACTTTCTAAAGTGTAATACATATTTTTATCATGTATATCTCACTTTGTACATATATGTATATCCCTTAATATGGATTCTACTTTTATCAGGATGCTGACAGTATCTCCTCCTAGTAGTGAGAGAATGAAATAGCTACAGGAACATACACACAATCAGAGGCTATTAAAAAAAATCTACTTAAAACATCAATTTCATCTGTATATTTCCATTCCTTTTTATATTCCATTTCCCCAGCATCATTTTATTTCACTTACAGTGATGATAATTTTATCATCTTTGTGAAGTACTTTGATAATTAAAGACAACAATGAGAGACACTATAAAAGATAGTCAACTATGTAAGAAAATGTTATGTCTAGATAAACCACAGTTTTTTATGAGTTCAGACACTTCTCATCCTGTAGTAAGAAAGATTTTTGGGTCGACAGGGTCACCCTCACTCAAAAATACCAATCAGCCATGCCACTTTAGAGACCTCAGTTAAAATGAAATTATACAGCAAATTCCATCCCATTAAAGGAATATATGATTAGAAGGTTGTTTGCAAATAATGGATTTAATCTCTGAAGATAGCACTAATTTTGCTTAACTTCACCTCTCTTCTGAGTTAGATGTTTTTATTCTCATTGCAGAGAAAAGAAGGAAGCACTTTCAAATAAGTAAACCATCTGATTTCAAACATTTGATTTTGGATGGGAAGAATAACATTACAAAAGCACCAGCTTTTCTCTACTAAGTGTAAAGAGTCTAGTCAACAATCTCAAGTGTAGATGTGTACCTTGTAGATGTTTACAACTATTGCAACTGCCAAAATGGAAAAGAAAGAGTGAAATTAGATTAAAAATATTTTGTAAGTAATTGTTATTTATTACTGTACCCCCTGCACTTCCTTATACAAATACTTACAGGCAACCAGCACACAGTTTTATTTATCACTTTATTCTTAGAATAAAGACTGTAGTACTTATTGATTTCCAGCAGAGATTATTTAGGTCAACTCTAGTACTACCCAATACTTAATTACTCCTATGTACATGGAATTACATGAGATACTGCAGATTAATAATATAAGTAAGGCTCCATTCAGTTTTTACAGGAAAAAGGCTTGAGGTCCTAATTTGAGTGACTGATTCATGTAGACTGTCTATGACTGAGTTTCATGTGGCCTCCCAGGTTTGCCCGTATACAATGCCTTAAGGATTAGATTTTGCCATCCCAGTGAGAATTTCTGGTAGGAAAATATCATTAGTAATTTGTACACACTAGGAAAATAAAATATGCTCCTAACTGGCATAATCAGTGTTCCATTATGACTGAAAGCACCAGAAACATTTAGGCATCTGAATACTTATTCATATAGTTAAACCTGAAAGTGTAGGAGAGCCAAGATTGTAATTAGAGATCTTAGGTCCCTATTTATGTCCCTATATTTATGTGATTCTAAATATGCCTTAGATAGCTCATCTTGGCTTCACAAAATTTAAATAGGCAGCTGTCAAGAGTGGTTTTGTGTATCCTGCACACAAAAGATCCCTGATTTATCTCTATTAAATTCACACTAATCTAATGTCTCAGGATTGTTCATTATCATAGCCTGTTGTCAGCATATAATACAGTTTTAACCACTTCTTTAGGTTAGTTTTAAACTTGAATGTTCATGGTCTGTGTTATAAACTCCAATCAGAATGATGGCTGTTGATACACTTGTTCACCTCCCCATATCACAATTTTCAGTGTTTGCTTTTGTACCACTTATGGGACTGAGTGTCCCCTCATTTGATGTTCTGGCTGTATATGCTCTATCATTAAGCACCTGACATTCTCCATTTGTGGAACAGAGAAAGAAGGTGCCAGATCTGGGACTGTGAATTTCATGTATTCTCAGAGCCAGACGTCCAAGTTTTATGTTCATCAACTCTCAGATACTGAAGTAATAGGTCATACATTTCTGGCGCTTGAAGAAGTAATTATTTGAAATGCTCACCATACTAATAGTGAATGTTTCAAATGGAGGGGCCAGGCAAGGTAAACAACTGTTTAAACTTCTCTATATTCATGGTGTCTACACCAAAAGTCCATCAGTACCCTTTTGGGTCCGTGAAGTACCCTCTCCTGAACACCAGAGGATCAGCTAACTGTCCAGGTCCTGCCCAAACAGAGCCCCTACATACTGTGTGAGGAGATAAGGTTGCTGTAGTGCACACAAGGAAATGGCTGGGGAAGTCAGCGTGGGTTGTTCTTCCCATGGGAGAAGGCAAGCTCATTCATAGGCTTGTCTTCACTCGAGCTGGGTGCATTTGGCTGGTAATGCAGAAGGATGAGGACATCTGGTGTGTACCTTAAGGAGATTTAATCTTGGGGTAAAATAAATAATGATGTGAGTTGTATGTTGTAGGAAGTAATGTAGCAGGAAATACCTTAACTGACAAAGAGTGAGCTTCACAAGGAATTGGGCAAGTACAGTGATGACCCACACCAAACTGCTGTTTGCATCCAACAGTCAAACATGTTGCTTCTCCTGTCCTGAGCAACCACTGAGATACATGCGGCCGAAGCCACAGCCTGTTCTTATTGACATTTTGTGGAGTGGCAGAGACCCACAGAATGGGGAAATTATATCTACCTGTTAAGGCACAGGTTAGTTAATAAGAATCTGTAAGTCTGTATGTTTAATGTAAGTATGGTTTAAATATGTAGTATCATTTCTGAATGTTGGCAGGAGAGGATTTCAGGAATGAAAAATAGATACAATTGGATGGTCAGAATGTATGTATAAAATTATGTGGGACATGAGCATGATGAAAAGAAATGGTATGGAATAAAGAAAGGATAGAGATTGTATTGGATCTGTCTGGGATGAAATTAACTTTCTTCACAGCAGCCCATATTGTGCTGTGCTTTTTATCTGTAGCTAGAACGGTGTTGATAGCACACCACTTTGTTCTGCCTGTTCCTAAGCAGTGGATGCCAGCACCAAGGCTGTCTCTCCAGCCTCTCCCCTACAGGCCACTAGGATGAGGGGTGGGCAAAAGGTTGGGAGGAGACACAGCTGGAACAGCTGACCCCAACTGATTAAATGGATATCCCATACCATATGACATCATTCTTACCAATAAAAGCTGGGGGGAAGGAGCAGGGCTGGGGGGAAGAGCATTTGTTATTAAGAAGTTTGTCCTCCAAACTAACTACTATGTGTATTGAGGCTCTACTTTCTAGCAATTGGCTGGACTTCACTTGCTGATGGGAAGTAGAGAATAAATCTTTGTTGTTTGCTTCCATAAGATAAACTGCCTTTATTTCTACCCACAAGTTTTTAATCTTACTTTCTGCCTGTGTCCTGCTGAGGTGGAGGAGTGAGAAAGCAGCTAGGTGGACACCTGGCAGTCAGCCAAGTTCAACTCACCACATTTACTTAAACACCAGGTCCAGTACTTTGGTGTCAAAATGTAGTCCAGTGACAAACCTTTTTATATTTGGGAAAATCTATGTGACAAGAGAATCAAAATGAAGCTGAACATAGACACAGAATGAAACTAAGATATTCTTACATTTTTAGTGATGAAATCTGGTTTGAATTTATCTTTAATATAAGAGGGTAAGGATGTTTTAGGGAGTGGAGAAATATCTACTTCCTAATTAAAGTGAGAAATTTTCAGAAGAAGTAATGGAGACACCATAGATATCTCCCAGAAAGCAGAAATCTCAGCACATAGGAAAAGTTTGTTTTGTAATTAGTATTATCATAGAATCATAGAATCATAGAATGGGTTGGGTTGGAAGGGACCTCTAAAGATCATCTTGTCCAACCCCCCCTACAATAAGCACGGACATTAGGTGGTTATTGTTAAGGAATGTGATTTTTTTTTGAGATGAAAATGATACTTCTAGATTTCCATTTAAATTTTCTACTGGAAAAAAAATGAAGGCTGAAAATGGATGGTTATTTAGATAAAAGATTTGTTTCTCATCAAGTGTATACACTTTCTTCGTTAGAACAATGATACTATGTGTCTGAGACGTCCTCCTTTTTCATATCATGAACCATCCTAAATTGTTTCTTGTTCCCATCTTCCTTCATTATTTGTTCTCCACACAAGCCCTTGCTCTTTTTCTACCAGTCTGTTCCGAAATGTAAAATAAGCTTTTCCTAGCAGATTATGAGAAAATGTCCAAAGATGGCATGTAAAAATTCCCAAACACTGATCTACATTATTAAAAGATCACAGGATCACAGGATCACAGAATCACAGAATGGTAGGTGTTGGAAGGGACCTCTGGAGATCATCTGTGGGAATAGGCATGAGCTTTAGTGACCTTGATGAAACAGCACTCTGCCCTTGAAGGGACAGTAAACAACAAAAGCGAAAGTGTGAGAAACAGATGTGGATGCTGACTGCGTTTTGAGAAGCTCGTGCTGACAGAACAGAGCCAATGACAATGCTCGATGTAACGCATGAATGCAAGGCTTGAACCAATGATAACGATTGTAGCTGTGCGTGCTTGAGTGAAGAGGTATAAAACTAAGTGTGAATGGGCAACAAAGGTCTTTGGTCAGTGGTCTTTGGTCTTTTATCTTTCCGTCACCAGAGTCCATTTTCTTTAAGCTCCACAATCATCTAGTCTAACATCTGCGCCAAAGCAGGTTTACCTGGAGCAGGTTGCACAGGAACATGTCCAGGCAGGTTTTGAAAGTCTCCAGAGGAGAGTCTACAACCTCTTTGGGTGGCCTGTTTTGGTGTTCTGTCACCCTCACAGTAAAGAAATTTTTCCTTATGTTTAGGTGGAACTTCCTGTGTTCCAGTTTGTGCCTGTTGCCCCTTGTCCTATCACTGGACACCACTGAAAAGAGGCTAGCCCTATCCTCTTGACACCCACCCTTTAGATATTTTTAAACTTTGTTAAGATCATTGTCCTGGTTTGAAGGACAGGTGTCTGCTAGGGAGGTGGGAACCTCCCTTAAGATGGGAAATGTAGACCCTGTTCCTCCTAATTATTGTGATTTCGAAATCATGGACTCTCAGGCAAAGATATAGGAAATAGGAATAACAGTTCTTTACTAATATATATATATATATATGTATGTATATCAAAACAAGTGAACAACAATTAGCACAGCAATGGGCTGCAAAACAGGATCAGAGAACCTGTCACAGCCCCTTTGGGCTGTGGAGCACCTTCCCTCAAGTGTAGTGATGGTCTCAAGTCAGCAGGGGGCGATGGAGGTTCCCAGCGAGCAGGGCAGCTGCAATGGTGGCTGGAGGGGAAGAAGCACTTTGGCGCGCTCGGCTCAGCATGTGGTGATAATGGCGGCGAGATAAAAAGGAGGAGAACTGCATTTCACCCAGGGAGAGTCGGCTCCAGTGCTTCAGCAGCGGGGGCAGCAAAAGCTAAGGCGGCAGGGTGAGGCGGGCAGAAGATAGGCAGGGAAACTGGCGGAGCCAGGAAGCGGCGCCTCTGCTCCCGACAGGGCAGGAGGCAGCGAAAACTTGGTCCCGGGCAGAGAGAAAGCAAGTCTTCCTTTAAGTGAGATGTTAATAAAGTCCCAATCGAAAGCTAGTGAAGGCTCACCTTGCAGCAGGAGAAAAGCATCTCCGAGCGAAGGATGGGGGGGGGGATGAAGAGAGAAAGACCAGGAATAGCCAGGAGAAGTGCAATGACATCCTCTCAGCCAGACGCCGAGCCGAAGAGAGAGCGAGGTCACCCCGCCCCTTCCTTTTTTACCAGCCCAAATCTCAAGATATCTCTGTCCCTCGAGACGAGCTTTTTTACACAGGAAATGGTGGCATCAAAAATGCTTTCCCTAGTAACTTATGGGAAAAAATTCTATACCTAAAATGGAACAAAAGGGAAGAAAATCTAACCCCCAACAATCATAGCGATCACATCATTGACAAGACCTAGTGACCATCCTGCCCACATCACCAACATGACAAACAGCTCAGTCAAATCTGTTAAAGCTTCTCAGTCTTCTCCTCCAGGCTAAACAGACCCAGGTCTCTCAGCCTTTCCTTATAAGAGAGGTGTTCCAGTCACCTCATCATCTTTGTAGCCTTTCATTGGACTCTTATGAGTAGTAACCTGTCCCTCTAGAACTGGGGAGCCCAGACCTGGACACATTGCTCCAGATATGGCCTCACTAGGGCAGAGAACCTACCTCGACCTGCTGGCCATGCTCTTCTTAATGCATCACAAGATACCATTGACCTTTTGTCCACAAGGGCATATTTATGCCCATAGCATGGGCAATAAACAACAGGAGCTGGAGATGCTTGCGTGCCTCCAGTGCTATGATCTGATCAGCATCACGGAGACATGATGGAATTAATCCTATGATTGTTGTGTTAGATTAGAAGGGTATAAGCTCTTCAGGAAGGACAGGCAGGGGAGGTGAGGAGGGGGTGTTGCCCTTTGTGTCAATGAACAGCTGGAATGCATGGAGCTCCACCTGGTGAGGGATGACAAGACCAAGTGCCTATGGGCCAGGGTGAAAGGAATGGAAGGACATATTACAGTGGGAGTCTGCTACAGACCACCTGACTAGGAGCACCAAGTGGATGAGGCCCTTCATAGACAGATAGGAATTGCTGCTTGTTCACAAGCCCTGGTCCTCATGGGGGACTTTAACCACCCTGATATCAGTTGGAGGGACAATACAGCAGGGCATAAGCAATCCAGGAGATTCCTGGAATGCATTGATGATAACTTTCTCCTCCAAGCGCTTGAGGACCCAACTAGGAGAGGTGCCATGCTAGACCTTGTCCTTACCAACAGGGAGGGGCTGATGGGCAACGTCAACTCATGAGCAATCTTGGCTGTAGTGACCATGAGATGGTGGAGCTTAAGATCCTAAGGGCATCAAAGAAGGGGGGGTCTCAGCAAGCTTGAAACCCTCAACTTCAGAAGAGCCAAAAGGAACCTCCTTGGTAGAGTATCATGGGACAAAGTCCTGGAGGGATTGGGAGCCCAGAAAAGCTGGTTGACTTTCAAGGATCGTCTTCTCCAAGCTCAAAGGCACTGCATCCCTAAAGAGAAGAAATAGGGCAAAAATGCCAGGAGGCCTATATGGGTGAACAAGGAACTCCTGGCCAAAATCAAACACAAAAGGGAAATCCACAAAGGGTGGAAGCAAGGACAGATAACCTGGGATGATTACAAAGAGATTGCTTGTGAAACCAGAAACCAGGTTAGAAAAGTAAAAGCCCAGATGGAATAAAATCTGGCCAGGGACATTAAAAATAACAAAAAAGGATTCTACAGGTATATTGGAAGGGCTGAAGAGGGACTTTTTACAAGAGTGTCCAGCAACAGGACAAGGGAAATGGTTTTAAATTGAAGGAGAGTAGGTTTAGACTAGATTTTAGGAAGAAGTTCTTCAGTACAAGGGTGGTGAGACTCTGGAATAGATTGCCCAGAGAGGCTGTGGATGCCCCCTGCCTGGAGGTGTTCAAGGCCAGGTTGGATGAGGTCTTGAGCAACCTAGTCCTGTTCAGAGACGTCCCTGCCCACGGCAGGGAGGTTGGACTAGATGATCTCTAGGGTCCCTTCCGACCTAAGCCATTCTATGATTCTAGATTATAATGCTTTGACAAATGTGCAAAAGATCTGGTAAGATCATGTTACAGAGACCGGGTTCTCTTCCAGCTTCTGCTCATATATACTCTTTGGCTTTCTTCTTGTTATGACAATAGCTTTGTTTCCATATCTGAAAGCAAATCTATGTTTGGAAAATTCAAGGTGGACCTTTTTGTTCAATCATTTGCTTCAAGCTTAACAGATGGAAAACTTCTCCAGTATTCTGTAAGTAGAAAACTGTTTTTTCAAGGAAATGTTTATTTGAAAATATACAACTGAAGTAAACTAAAATATCAATAAGATTCAGTAACTGTATGTATTATTGATGTTGTTTTTAGCAGGAAAGAGGTTAATAATTACCATGGATTAAAACCTGACACAGAAAAAAGCTGTGGGCAGACAATGAAGTAACAAAGAGTTAAAATTTTAAAGACTTCATCGACAGTAGATTGAGTTGAAAAGGTATATATCCGTTCTTAAGAAAAATGATGAAATCTTTGTGACAAAATTACGCATTTCAAAAAGCTAAGAAAATTCATTTTAAGTAGATGTTTAAAAATAAGAACAAGGCTAAACATGCATCTTTCTGTAGGTAGTTCTGTGTATGACAATCTCTGTCAAGATTGAATTTGGGAATTCACTTGCCCCAGGCTGTGTCCTGTACCATTTCAGGTACCTTTAGCTCCAGCTAGCTCTCTAGAAACACGTGTCTACTATCGGTCCTATGCCCTATTTGTCAGCCTGTATGTATGGACCAGAAACCCTGGTGCACTAGGTGCTATGGTTCAACAGACTGCTATTTAAGCACTCAAATCAGTTCCCAGCTGTGTAGAACAAGATAAACTTTGGGGGGGAAAAGTTTGTAGTTTAAAGCCTAAAGAAAAGGATAAAAACAGTTACTGTCCCATAAAATCTTATGACTCTGCTCCTAAAAAAGCTATAAATGTGTGTTTCAGCTTCAAAACAACTATGTACATATATAAAATCTTTCTTATACTACAGGTTTTGTGAAATTGAGAGTTAAGGAAAATTTTGTATACTTGCCTTCTTTGCATATTCCAGATGGGCTACTGAAACTAAACTATTGGTTTCATTTGTGATTCTAGCTAGATTAATTATTTTTGTTTGGTTTGGCCATTGCAATACTGGTCTGGTAGTAGGTGTTCCAGGATTGCAGAAGAAGGAGGTCCCCATTGCTTTTCATGCATTCTTCTCTAAGCTTACAGAATAGTTTCAACACTTTCAGTCACTGGTTGCAGGATTCTTACATCGGTACTAACATTGCAAAGCTCGGAGTGCTTCAGAGAAAATTAGAATAAAGAGAAAAAGCACATGGGATTGAGACTCACTACTGCCACTACATTTTGCCAGTGATTGCACAGCTTAAGCTTTCTGCAACTCTTAGAAATGGTTTTGTGTTCAAATCCAGACCTGCATTAAGAGGTTGTTCTTGTATGTCAGGTTCACACCCACTGTTAAGGTAGTTTGAAAACACCTATCTGTTGTGCTATTCCACTCGTAGTTGGGAATGGTAATTGTCCAATATGAGTCGTAACAGGAATTTTTACATAAAGTTTGGTTGTTTGAATAAGATGTAATCTGAATCCAGAGGAGTTCTGCACTGAGTTTTGCTAAACTACTTCAGCTTTGCCCAGTTACGGGCTTTCCTCTTTAATTTCTTTTTAATTCTTATGACCCTCCTCTTTTGGGGCTTGAATACTTCTCGAGTCACTAGAAAAACATTTACGAAAACAGTACATGTATGAACAAAACCTTTATGAATGAATCATACATTTTGTTTTCATATGCCAAAGGTGTCGAACAGAGGCTTCTGGCTCTCTCATTTGCCCCTCTCTCAGACCTGCTCCGTGCCTCCTGCCTAAACATCCCTCACAACCCATCAGTCTCATTCTCTCCATTTTCTCTGCTGTTCTTCCAATATTTTCATGTAAAGAAATTAGGACATCCTCACCATGGTCATACTCGAGAGAGAAGCATGGAGGACTCCAAATCAGGCCTGCAGGCTGACTGGAAGGCAGACAGTTGTATGCCTGAAGCCTCACAGAAAGAAAAACCTCTGTCTGCGGCCTGGAGAGCTCTCCCTGCTGTGCCAGGGCTTCTCAGGCATCCCAGAAGACAGCAATGTGACATATCTATCAGCTCTACCCTGCCTGCACCCAAGGAATGTTAAAGACGAATCCCTAGCCGTAGCTACATATTTGACAGATTTCATTGGTTTGTTTTAGTCCTCATCTTAAATATCGCGTATTTGAATTTAACAGAACTTGCTCGCAATTCTATTTCATTCCTAAATAATTCCTTTAATATCGTGTCGAGTTATTAAGTGAATAGACTGCTTCCTCACAGCCAGTGCCAAGCGCTGAAAAAGGACTGGCTCGAGCCCAAGGGGCTCTCACGTGTGATGTGCAGTTGATGGTGTGATTCAGTGTAGCAGTGAGAGGCAACAAGCAAGTGCTAGTGAGAGATAACATATGCTTCGTGAGTGTTGTCAGAAAGAAGGTGAAGCCCTGTGCTTCCAACATGTGGTGTGTGTTATCACGCATTAACACCAGCCTTGGTATATCTTACAGTGATTCAAACGCATGTAAATAACCCCCCATCTATTTATTAACGGATAATTCACTAATGAAAAGCTGAGGAACTGAAACTTGTTCAGGAAATGTTTTCCCTTCAGCTGCGGGAGAAACTCAGAAATATGTCGGCTTCACATTTTTGTACTGTGTGTCGATGTTTTTTTTTCTCTTCTACACACGTCAAATTTTTATGCTGCTGCATTTATAGGTTTGGAATGAAAAAAGCACTACGCGGTAATACTCAGATGTTAAAAACTCTAATTTCAAGCTACAATACCAAATTAATATTATATTCTACATGATGAATTTTAAAGTTATTTTTTTAATAGTTCATATAGTAGCAGCTGAGTTATTTTCAAGTGAGCTTGGATGAGAAAGACTCAGTCTTTAGCTATCCACTTATCTCTCCTTAAGCCTTCTATTGCCCCAAAAAAGCAAATTTTGAAGATGAACAACTGTAACTGTCTCTAACTTTCACCTACTTACATGAGCATGCTTATACTCTGAATACAAAAGTTTTTTAAAGATGTTGAAAAGACAATACATTATTCTAATATTCATGTATTTATTTACGGCATCCCAGTTAAGCATTTCCATAATGCTTTCTTGTATCTAATTTAATGCATTTTACATACTTTAAACATACGGAATCAAGAAAGCATCTTCTTTCCCTACCTTTAAATCCCAAGTTTCTGCATATTCTCAGAAAAACAATGTTGTATTTTTAATATTATAGAATCATAGAATCAGAAAGGTTTGGGTTCGAAAAGACCTTAAAGATCATCCAGTTCCAACCCCCTGCCATGGCAGGGACACCTCCCACTAGACCAGGT